>JABASM010001213.1:0-15741 GCA_019776545.1 Brachystomella parvula | reverse complement strand
AAAAAAATTTAAGGGAATTAGGTAACCTTCTTGGAAATTAAAGAGTAAATTAAGTACAGAAACCTGAATAAAATAAAAAGCGAATAAAAGTTCAAGAAAAAAAGCATAATCAAAAAATAGTAAATAATAAAAATAATCAAGGTTCTTATAAAAGCAGCTTGTAAAATTTTTTAAAACTTACCGCTAAATGAATTGCGGGAAGGGTGGAGTTGTGTTAAAGAAGCCCAGATCCAGACCTTGCCAGTCTTTCACTGTGTTGTGTGAAAATTCTTCCAGCTTCATTCTGGCTTATTTCGCCGTTACACATTGCAGCCAATGTGCGGAACATTGTGACGTTTTGGTCAGTGAGGGGGTCATTTGCCTGAAGTAGCTGCTTGATCTGCGATTCTTTTCTATCACGTTCGCTCCGCAAATCGAGAACTTCGGCTCTTAAGTTTTCGATTGTGTTGCGATCTTCTTCAATCAACTTCTCCCTCTCCTCAGCCTGAGCCTCCTTCTCCTCCAACATCTGCAATGCCGTGGCTAATGCTTCATTAGTTGTTCTCTGCAAATCGCTCATTGCCACCAGAGTTTGCCGCATATCATCATACTTCTGCAACACAAAAAGGAAAATTAGTAATTTGAAAACACTACCAAATTCTCCCTAATAAAATCGAATACGCGATTATGAATATGAATCAAGGCAGAGGTGGGGAGGGGGTGGAATCCAGTGTCACATCCAAAGATGGACTCTCTGACCTCGTGAAATTTTTTTCTGGGCAAAAGTGCTCTCCACCGCCCTTAAAATCTTTCTTTTTTCTCCAAACGGACAGGGGACCCAGCCTCCTAGTTACGTTAACCAGGTTTTTGGAAAATGAAAACGGAATTTCATAACCACCGGCGATTTCATTGACAAAATTGAAGGAAAACTGAGTTTGACGCCATATTTAACGGAACTTACTGGAAAACTGAGTTTCTTTATTGAGTTAGAAGGGAATTATGGTAAGAGAGACGCAAGTAGAAAATATTGGTGGAAATTATTTTTACATTTTTAGTTCCAGGAGTTGTTATTTTCTTATCTGAAAAAATTTCCGCGATCATAATTTGATAGTTTGGTTGATGATTCGGACAAAAGAGTAGATCTCTTAGATCTCCACTCCAGAACAGCTGGAAACAGCCAGAACGATTTTGACCGATTGACGATTTTCCCATGCTGTTTCTATGGGAGAAAAACCTCGTGCACGTCCTTAATTATTTCAGCCCTGGGTCAAGTCATGCTCTACGTGGGATGTATGGCGTTATGCGACACAATGAAACAATTCAGTGGCTCTTCTATACCCTCGTAGCCAGTAACTACCGATTAGTTCAAAAAACTGCCCTTCTCCTACTCTTTTTTGTGGGCTACGTGGAAACTTGCTGGTCGAAGCAGTTTCCTTAGTAGATTCAGCCAGAGGTACGGAAACCAATAAAAATTAATGTATAAAATTACATTTTGCCAAAAAAATGGAGTAAGAATTGAGTAATAGTGTCATAAATTATGCCATCAACCCAGAAACCCACCTAGTAAAGTAGGCACCCAAGCTTTCATCTTCAACCGTTAAAAAAAGTTTAAGAATAAAGACTTACCTTTCTTTCGGTTTTCTCTGGATTTTCCTCTGGTGCAGGGATGTCTGCTCCACCACCAATGGCCTCGAATTCCAACGCTGGGGGCAGCGCTGAAAGAAACAAAGTTAAGATCTCAGTATCCTTTTGTATAGTACTTTTTACTTTTTAAAGCGATTTACATGTTTGAAAAAGTGAACGAAAATTATACAAGTGGTTTCGAAGTTTGAGTTTTTGAAACAAAATGGTAGCGTCAAGTAAAGTTCCTGCTGTTGGAATTGATTTGGGAACCACATATTCCTGTGTCGGCGTCTGGCAGAATGGAAAAGGGGAGATTATCGCCAACACCTGACTACGTCGCTTTCATAGACACCGAGCGACTCATCGGTGATGCAGCCAAAAATCAGGGGACAATGAATCCATAAACATAATTTTTGATGCTAAACGCTATGTATAATAGTTTTAAATATCCAAAATATGTCTAGCGTATTTTCTAGCTTTTCTTTTACTGATTCTGCTTTTTCTCTTGTTGATACAGGTTAACTGGTCGAAACTTCGATGACCCGAAAATTCAGAAGGACATGAAGCACTGGCCATTCAAGCTCGGGAGTGAGGATCCAAAAAACCAGTGGAGTTCAAAAGAGAAACAAAGAGATTCTCCCCGGGGGAAGTCAGCTCCATGGTACTGACAAAAATGAAGAAGACGGCGGAGGCATTTCTCGGGCAGAAGGTGAAGGACGCTGTCATCACTGTCCCTGCCTGCTTCAATGACTCCCAACGTCAAGCTACCAAGGAAGCTGACGCCATTGCCGGCTCAATATTCTCAGAGTCATCAATGAACCCACCGCTGCTGATCTTGCCTATGGACTGGACAAGAACCTGAAGGGAGAGAAGAACGTTCTCGTCTTTGATTTGGTCGGCGAAACCCTTGATGTCTCCATCCTGACAATTGACGAAGGGTCCCTTTTCGAAGTCAAATCAACTGCTGGAGTCACTCATCTCAGAGGGGAGGACTTTGATAACAGACACCTCAATCTTTTCGTAGAGGAACTTAAGCGGAAGCACAGGAAAGACGCCATCTAATGCCAGGGCAGTCCGTCGTATCCGTACCGCCTGGAAGCGAGCCAAGAGGACCCTCTCCGCCAACATCGAAATTGATGCTCTTTAAGAAGGAATTGATTTTTACACCAAGATCTCAAGAACTCGATTCGAGGAACTCTGCATTGATTCGTTCCGCTCAACGCTTGATCCCGTTGAGAAAGCCATCAACGATGCAAAAAATGGACACGGGACGAATTCATGAGATCGTTTGGTGGGAAAGTCCACAAGAATTCCAAAAGTCCAGAAGCTTTTTCAAGACTTCTTCAATGGGAAGGAATCAACAAGTCAATCAACCCAGATGTAGCAGTGGCATACGGAGCTGCTATTCTCACTGGTGACACCAGCTCCGCCATTAAGGATGCCCTCCTGGTAGATGTGGCTCCGTTTACCCTTGGAATTGAGACTGCTGGTGGAGTCATGACCCGGATCATTGAGCGGAGCTCCACTATTCCAAGCAAGCAGTCCAAGATTTTCACCACCTACGCCAATAATCAGCCTGCTGTCACCATTCAAGTCTTTGAGGGAGAACGAGCAATGACAAAGGACAGCAATCTCTTGGGAACATTCAACTTGACTGGAATTCCACCTTCCTAAAGAGGAGTCCCACAAACTGAAGTCACTTTCGATATCAACGCCAATGGAATTCTCAATCTCTCCGCCAAGGACTCCACCACTGGGAAGTCAGAGAAAATCCCTATTCGGAATGATAAGGGACGCCTGAGCAAGGAAGTGATCGACAAGATGCTGAGCGATACAAAGCCGAGGATGACAAACAGAAAGAAAAATTTGACGCAAGACATAAATGGGTACGTGTTCGGAGCAGGCGTCACCCGATAAAAAAAATTTTCACTTACGGTTTGGCTTCCCGCGAGGAGACTGGACCTTATTCCAATACTCAAGTGATGCTCGAATTAGCTCCTCCTTCTCCGGACCCAACATCGATTTGATTTTTTCCACTATTTCATCACGAACATTTATAGCCGTCATCTTTTGGAAAAGCTGTTTGATCTTATTAGTGGTCGCAGGGGTCGCAACACCTTTCTCGTCAAATCCCATTCTCCCTCTGAGACTTTCATTCTTGGCCAGCATGCTATAGTTGAAGATGTCCATTGTTCTATACTCCCAGCCCGGTTTCAAAAGATCTTCCAGATGGCGCTTCACTGGAATGACAAAGAATACTTAAAATTTTTTTTAAACAAAAAAACAGAAAAGCAGCCAAGCAGACATGGAGGGGGGAGGGGGGCACAAGGATCACTTGCCGGCTGACTTCCCGGGGCGTGAAAAAGACCGTGAGCGTGAGAGGGACCGTGCCCCACGTAATCCTGCCAGAGGTAAACTACTTTTGGTACGATCAAAAAAAATGGCGGCACGAAATAGCGGTGGTTTAACTTTGGAGACTCGTGGAGTAAAGAACGAGGAATACGTTCTGAACGTAGCAAATATCAAAAGTAAATTGCCAAGTTAAAAGAATTTGAAGTAGTAGTAGTATAAAAAGCTACAGTATTTCTAAGATTTCAAAGATGAAGAAAAATCATGAAAGCCAGTTGGAATCCAAGAATTTCGGTAGCAGTTTTTGCGGAACAAGTTATAAAAATGCAGTAGAGCAAGCATCTAGTGCTCGTCCATTCTAACTGAGAAAATTGTACTGATGCGCAAGCGCTATGAACGATCCTATTTGAATCATCTTTCGATGCAGTCAGCATTTTGAAATTGTGCTTGCATACAGATAATTGAACAAACTCGTCAGGCAGCAGCTGGTGAGGATCCAACTCCCATCAGTCAACCAGCCAGCATTAGTATGCATACCCAGAACCCTGGAACGGGGTCTTCCTTCGGTGTAAACGGAGAGGCTAGCGGTGCTTCAGTTCCTCCATTCAAAAATCCCCTTGAATCTTCTACCGCTGCTGGGAATGTTCTTCCAAATATGAACATGGGTATCCCTGGACTCAGAAATGCTTTCAACATTCGTGGAATGAACATGAACCCCTTCAAAAATATCAAGTTGACCCCTGAGCAGTTGAATTCACTCATGTCTGGAGCCGCTATGCCAGGGATGTTTCCCCAACAAGGAGTGGGGAACAGTGTTGTAGGTCAAACCTCGAATCCATTTATGAATATGGAGCTAGTTGCTGCTGCTGCTGCTGGAGCTCCTGGAGCAAATCAGCTTGCTGCGTTTCCTGGACTCATCCCTGGGTGTGATGCCTGGTATGATAAATCAAGCCTCTCTCCAAGTCCCACCAAATAATGGGAACCAGCCAGGAAACCCCTTCACACAAAATGGGATTCGTATGGAGCTGGGAAATAATTCTGGATTTAATCCTAACATCCCCAACCCCCAAATCATGCAACAACGCGACCATCAGAATCCCCGCAATGGAAATGGAATGCACTTCAACCAAGGGCAAAATGACTTGAATCGAAATCTATTCAACCAGAACAAGAATGAAGGGCCACGGGGTATGCTTCTCTTTCGGCCAAACGTCACTTCCGCTTGTGAGCAAAATAGAGACAGAGGAATGGAAAACTTAAATCGTGAGAAGGAGCGTGGCAGGGATAGGGATCCATTTGGCGATCCTAGGAGAGGCGGAGTGCAGAATCGACGTCACTCCGGCTCCACCAAAAAACGAGACCGTGACAGGTGATTATTCATGAAATATTTTTAATACTAAGGGTATTGAGTAGCATTGAGTTCTAATAGTGCTCTCGTGCTTTCTCGTGCATATCTCGTGCTTTATTCCAGGCGTCGGCGTAGTCGTAGCCGTGAAAGAAAAAGAGAAGGACGAAGGAGCAGGAGCAGGTCAAGAAGTCGAGACCGGGGTACTCGAGATAGGCCCAGTTCTGCTCGTCGAAACTCTACTCCCAGCCAGTCACGAGACATTGACTCCAGAAACACGTCACTCTCGGACCCTGATATTCTCATCATTGATGAAGTGGGGGGTATTCCACCACCACCTTCTGAGGCTGCCTGCCTCATGCTTTCCAATGTTCCGAATGAAGCGAATTATCGTGATGTAAGATTTCTACCGAAAATACTCGTATGTAAGAAAATACGGATTCATGGGGTGTATAATTGTTGACTTGATTTTTAGGTCTGTGAGTTTCTTCGAGTTGAAACTCGGATTTTTGGGATCATGAGAAATTTTGAAGCTGGAACTGCCTGTGTTCGTCTCGATAAACCAATCGAACTGGGCGTAAACTCCATGATAATGCAGTACGAGTGGAGAAAGTCCCTATGAGCGTCTTTGAGGCTGAAGCAAAGAAACAGAAGCAGCGAAACAGAGACGGAGGGGGCCACAAGGATCGCCTGCCGGCTGACTTCCCGGGGCGTGAATAAGACCGTGAGCGTGAGAGGGACCGTGCCCCACGTAATCCTGCCAGAGGTTACTACTTTTGCTATGATTAAAAATTGAAAATTTTCTGAAACATCTTATTTGATTTTTAGGTGATGATTGTTGCCTCGTCATTGCTGGGCTTCCTGTGACCTTCAACGGCTCAGACGTGGGGAATATTACCCTGGACGGAGTGGTTAAAAATCTCTACTCCGACATCCACATCCATGAGGAACCAGCGGATCGGCCCAGTTTGCTACTGCATTTGTCAAGTTTCACTCTGTAGCAGAGGCAGAGAGAGTAATCGGACTAATTGCTAAAACCCAAGGGTACCATCTCAATACTCGTATTACTGATATTAAAGAATGTCAAAGAATGCGTCGCGGAATCGAACCACAGCCACGGCCAGGGGTGGGTGATGTCAAGACTTCGCTTGACGTCAATTTGGTAAGAGAATATTTTAAGTTCCCACACCCCGAGATAGCTTTCAAAAATTAACCTTCAAAAATTTACATTTGTTATTTTCAGGAGGTGGAGAGTTGCAGCGTGATGTTGAAAGGTGTGCCACCAACAATAATAGAGCGAGACGTTTTCGATTTTTTCTCAGACGTTGGACAGACGGAGGGGTGGGGGTGATAATGATGGGAGCCGTAAAATTCAGAGGTGAGCTCATAAAAACGCCCTTAGAAATTGAAATAGAAATTGAGGAATAAAAGTTCACTTACTGACAGGCAAATCACTCATCAAACCCTGAATGTTGGGCATATTGTTGAGCTGTGGGACGAGTTCCGACGAAGGGGAAGCTTAAAAGACGGGGACACAAGTATAGGCGAATTTTCAAAATGGTGACAGAAGGCTCAGGTCGAGTAAACAAAGAGGTAAATCTAAAGACGACTTCCACGGCACCGTCGAGTTGGAATGAGGCAGACTAATAGATCTCCTGTCCTTATCAATGTCCAAGGAAGGGGAACTCAAAGCTTATTTTATGTCAAAAGCCAGGAAAAGCAGGGATAAAGCTAGGGCGCTCATTGAATTCCTTATCTTCTCATATTCCATTAACATCTAATTCACCTTGTTAGTATTCAAAACTGTCTGCGGACATTCATCTAAACCTAATTATGGCTTTTGAGTAAGTTTTTCTCAGAAAGAAAAGGCCAATGTTCCTTAGGTCACCGACTGACCTGAAATTTCACATACTTATTAGGAAAGGGCAGTGAAAGAATGTTGTCAAAGAATTTTTCGAGAATTCGACGTTTTCATGACGCCATGACAGTTTGTATTTGCAGTGTGGGTCCATTTAGGCCGGCTGTAGTTTCATGAAGGATGGTCGAAAAGAGGTCGTTCTTTTTCATTTGACCCTATTATGTACCCTGTTCTAGGAGATATTTTTTTAGTTTTTCAAAATACTTACTTTTTCAAAAATTTTCAAAATTTTAAATTTTGAGATTTTTTTTTTGAGCATTTTTAAAAGATTGCTCTCTAGATTAAGATTTCAGCCAAAGTCAATTACAAATTGAAAACAAATTCAAAAAAGGATGACTTCTAAAATTCAAACAAAAAGAAATCGAAAAAATTTCGACAGGATGAGGGCAGATTTTGCCAGAGGAATCACCCCCGTTAGATTTTTCTGAAATTTTTTATATAGCAATTATAAAGCATATAGAACAACTTTTCCAAATGAAATTTTTCGAAACTCGCTTTCGCTTGAGCTGTGGATGTCACGAAAGGTCAAACGGCTGACCTCACCGATCAGGTCAAGCGATACGTCAATCGGAAGCCCTTGTTGTACTGATTCTAAAACATATTACATTTGACTTTTTCAACGTACAGCATGGCCGCTAGAGGTCATTTAATGTTGAACAAAAGGTTTGGCGGCCTCTGGCGGCCATGTTTTACATTAAAAAGGTCAAGTGTGGTATGCTGTTAGAATCAGGACATCAATGGCTTTCGATTGACGTATCACTTGACCTGATCGGTGAGGTAAGCAGTTTGACCTTTGGTGACCTCTACAGGTCAACCAAAAGCGAATTTCGAAAAATTTCATTAAGAAAAGTTGTTCCAAGCCGGCCAAGTAAGGCCCACATTGCAGATACAAACTGTCATAACGTCTGGAAAACGTTGAATTTTCGAAAAAATTCTTTCACAACATTCTTTTGCTACCCTCTCACAACAAGTATGGGAAACTATAGGTCAACCGGTGTCCCAAGCGACATTGGCTTTTCCTGTCCGGCGAAAACTTACTCTATTTTAAAGCTTCTAAGGCATTGGTGCTGCGACCTGTTTCGAAATGTTTTTTCACTTTTATCATTTCTCTGGATTTCCTGGCGTACTGCACTGTTTCCTGCAACCTGCCCCATGAGAAAATTATGCATAAAAGCGACTGATTTTTTTTGTATTCCGTTTTCCACTTTTTGTCGTATGGTCCACAATGCCCTTCAGCGAACTCCGTCATTTTCATTTCATGAAGATTTACAAATCTAAAATTCTACAACTCTAGTAGGAATTTTAGGAGTTTCCCCAAGACTCCTTCGATAATTCTAGAATTGTAAAGGACTCATCATCAAAAGCACCCCTTTATAAATTGCAAAGGACCCCTTACTCTCTTACTCACCTTTTCCTTAGAAAGTCCATTATCTACCCCATGCGCCATGCGTTTTCTAAAGATACATTATGCATAATCCTGCCTAATCAGTGCATTAAGAAAAGTACAGGTCATTTGGGTGACAGCATAGTCGCAGGGCTGGTCGTACAAGCAAATGAAATTGATAAGGGTAAGACAAGAAAGAGGTATTTTTAGACAAGAGAGAGCTAATGGATTTTAAAAGGGCTCATGACTCGCTTCACCAGATCAAAAAACGAATAAAGGAAGGATATCGTATCGCGCTGGAGCGTCGAATCAAACTGGAACTTTACTTTTTGTCAAAATGAATTTCTGCTACTACCACTAGCCTGGACCAGAAAGCGATTACATCTTCCCATTGCTTTTGCTCCTCTACTACTCCGGATGCCGAATTAATTGGAGTTCAGGATTTCCCATCCAGCGGAAAAAGGGATAAAAAATTCAAAACAAAAAGTATTTTGTTTAAAAAGTTTTAAATTCTTCAGCTCAAAGTAAAGTTCCCTAATTAGTCTTCCAAAAGAAATGAGGAGTAAAATATAAACTGCTTATCGACGGAAAGCCAGTTTAAACTTCTGCAGCTCTATTTTGAGCTTTTGTCAAAAAGGAAGTGAAGGCTTGGGGAAATGGAGAAAGAGATATGGATCTCGATTAAGGAATTTAGCTTAAACTGTAAAATGGAATCTGATATGATAGAAAGGGATGAAAACTCATCACAGTGAAAATGAAGTTGGCGTTTTATTAAGCTTTGGGTTACGTCTACTCTACTCGACCCGTTCCATGCCTTTGCCTTTTCCACTTTCACTTCTACGGAATTTCTCGCTCAGAGAAATTGAAACTGAAAGCGAGAAGAGAAGTTGAAAAGACTAAAAGACGGCTCACTGTTTCTGTACAGGAAGCCGTGGAATAACCTTAGCATAAAAAAAGGACTACTTCCTTCTAAAACCTGGGAGGAAAGCATTAACGAGATTTCCTTTTTCATCTTGATTCCATTTCATCATTCTCCTCGACCCAGAAGATCCCACTCATCATCATCTCATCATTCATCAACATTTTGTTGGCGGCATCTAATTAGATTCAGATTGCTTTTCTCTGCAGCGTCCAGCCATTTGACTTTTTCTCGTCCAGGAAAAATAATCAGATTAAAATATTCAGGGGAATGACTATTCAAATTTGCTCATCATTATTTCCCACAAAGTAACTCAATTCAGGGGTGGATGCCCTATACATAAACACCACTTGTAAACATCCATTGCGACAGATTTTTTTGTCAAAATTGGGATAGCTAACCTCCAAGAGTGTGTCAACAAGATCATTTTTTTTTCTGAAGCAGCATCAATTTACAAGTAAATCAAGTTCAAAGCCTGAGCTGTTTTTAACTTTTCACTGTCATTTGTCTTTTTCAAGTCCAGACTAGTGGTGTGGACCTGCGCCGGTACTTGCGGGCGACCCGCGGGCTTTGCGGACCGGGTCGGGCGGGCCAGCGACTTTTAACTTTTTGGCGGGTGCAGGCGGGTCGGGTATTCAAGATCATGAGGGCGGGCCGGGTGATCTTTTTTAGCTGTTCGGCAAGTTACCTGCGGTTACCCGAGATCCCCAGAAAAGTGTTCAAAATGTGAGCCCACTCATGGTCATGGCCCCTTCTTTTCGTATACCCACCCGCCCGTTGTTTTTAAAGTAGCTAATTTTAGCAAAGAAAGAAAAAGAACCTCTGTCCCTCCATCCCTAGCGGTCTTAAGGATGAGGAACTCGGTGGGTCGGGTCGGTCGGGTTTTCTACAACGGCGCGGGTCCACACCTAGTCCAGACCGAAGGAGCATCAAATTTAACCAATTTTCGACGCCTAAAATTTTTTTTTCGAGAAATCTAGAGTTTCTGATTTGTGAAATTCTTAAAATCCTGATTAAAAATCAAAAGTATGTATCACCCACCTTCTCCTGAAAAAAGAAAAGTAGGCAAATTATGTTGTCCTGCAGCAAGCCACCAACAACTCCGATTTTTGGCATTTTTAAATTATAAACCTTTGCTGGGAGCTCGCATAATGTATTTTGCTTCTGAAAATTTTCTTTGAAATTTTGGGTCGAGGCGTAGTTTATCTTGCTCCAACACCTCCGTGCCGTGTCAAGAAACTCCTTCCCAATTAAAATTTTTTAGAAAAATAAATTTAATTTCTATGGTTGGAACAGTCGAGAAGAGATCTAAATTTTTAAAATCTCCGTTGGCACACTTCTAATTTTCTGTAAAATTCACCGACTGTTTGCTTACAGCTTGTTAGAGACCTGAAAAATTTTGAAAGCGGCGTTGTGAGGTCAGCACCCTTTTGATAGCATTTTTATTAACAGTTAACAAATCAGCCAAAATTTCAAACTTCAGCTTTACTGTAGGCGTATTTAGAGGTGGTCTTCATAGAATCAGCGACCTTGTAGCACGAAACGGCGTGATGTGACTTACATGACCGTAGCTCAGACACATGGAAGTAAACCCATGAGAAACCCGCCTTACTGCCTTACTGCAAACCAGCATTACATAAACCAGGACCTTATGTGAAGAGTAAAATGCACTCAAATTATGCAGCTGAAATCAACAAAGGCGAGCCTCCGGCATTTCAGTTTCAAATCCCCTTTTTCAATTACAACTAGTACCTGCATTTCCACGAGTCTAATTAGAACCCACTTGCAGGGATAAGAAAAGCTCCGTTTTCTGTCTCTAAAAACAGTGCTTTTTTCATCATTTACTTAAACCTTCCACTGTAAATATAAAGTTGACGACGCTACTTGGAGAATTCACCGCTTAGAAAGCAAGCGCTTTTTCAGTCAGCCTGTATTGCAGTTTCGGCTTGCTTTCCAAAGAACAGGAAGAAATAAAATGAACAGGATTCCGCTAGAAGTAAGCTGAATTTTATTTTTTTCTCATTCTTTTGTTTAGATTTTGTAAAGCAGCAATGTATCTTTCTGCTTGGTCTTTCAGATTCAGGACAAGTTTTTGGGCTATCTGGACTGTAGATCTCTGCTCAACTGTCGCCTCACTCAAAGGACCTGGAATACGTTGGTCTGCGAAAATCATCTGAAAAAATGTCATGCACCGATTAAATTCCGGTCGGAAAAAGTTGATGACAAGCGGACAGTGGTTCGATTCGTCGATCTTATGCAAACAACTATCCAAACGTTTCCGTTCTCAAATGTCGAGTTTATGTTCGCACCGTCATGGTTCTTGGTAAGCTATGTTTACACATTGACTTCCAGCATGTCAGAATCGCGTTATCCTGCAAACTTTCCGGAATTCCTGTGGCTCATATGTGTGAGCATCCAGCATCCTTTTATCACTCTGTTAGATAAACCAAACGCCAACATTTTTAGCAACGGCTCGCAGGTTCCTCACGTCCAGTTTAATAATGCTGAAAATGTTTTTGCAAATCTGAAACTTAAAATGAAAATTAGCCATTGGTGAACGTTTTTGGAGTATCCAATTTACCTGGGACAGTTTTAATATTTACTGACTGTCCATAATCCCTGTAACATTTTCGATGAATCATCCAGGAGGCGGCTTATACTGAACAGTGCGCGAAATCCATGTGCCTTGGACGTGAAGCACACCCAGCAAAATCCTCCCCAGTCTTTCATTTTCTTTTTTTTGCTTTTTTCAGGGCAGCTATGCAGAGAATGCGCCTCGGATTATTGAGTATGCTACTGATGTGGGGAAGTTTGTCAAGCGGCTCACCATTCACCCGGGAATTTTTCGTGAGAACAGAAAATATGACTGCTTCGGTTCCCTTCTGGCAATGTTCTCAAGCATCGAGTACTTATACATCTACATGAATCTTCCATTCTCTGAGCTCAAACTCGTCAAAGAACTTTCCAAACTCAAAGAAATCCACTTGCAGTGCTATGATGCGAACCAAGACTCTCCACTTCAAAAGTTGATCGAGAACTCACCAAACCTAAGCAAGCTGTCCATGGGAATCGAGAAGTGGTCAGGGAATAGGATTTTAGACACTCTCAGAATCATAAAAAACATCCCGACGCTCGATCTCCATTTTTCAACATTTAATCAGTATAAGAATGGATTAAGCGCAGGCTTCTTTCGTGCAATGGTCCGTATGCCACTTAAAATCCGAGAGCTGAAACTGGAAAACCTTTGCCATTCTGATGGAGACGTGCTTTCAATTCTTCCTGAATGGCTATCCAACATTTCGTCCACCTTGGAGGTTCTAAGGCTGGAATTCGATTACCAGTTTAGGGAGAACCAGCATATCCACCGTCGGATTGAACTACCCTACCTCGAAAAGCTTAAAGAGCTGGAGCTCGTCGAGTTCAGTGCTTGTCAGGAATGCAGGCACTCATACTTTGATCAGATTCATCCTGAAAAATTCCCTGCCCTCACCAGGATGTTGCTGGCAGCGGATAGCTATACTTTTATGGACGAAGTGTTGTCAGAATCTGTCTTTCCTGGAGTCTCCAAATTGGACCTTGAGATCTTTCCTGTACCAATTCGTCTGGATGTTACTTTCCCAAATTTGGAACGGCTCTCCTATTTCGGCGTAAGGCAGGGTGAGGATCTCTTGGAGCTCATGAACTTGATTTTTGGTCGCCTGAAGAGCCTCAAACACCTCGAAATGGATACCGAAGTTTTTGTTCTCTGGGTCATGTGTGGTAAAGATGAAGAAGAGGAAATTCCAGCCGAAGATACTTGGCTTTTTGGGTCGATGAAGGACGTTGTAGCACCTGTCAAGCTTCCTGGCTCCCCATCTACCATTAGGGATTCGAGTAAGTCAGTCGTTTTCAATCTGATTTACTCAAATGCGTGAAATGCGGGAACCATATTTTAGCTCTTTACAGAGCCCCATCGCATGTGGATGTTATCTTGGCTAACGATTTTGCGATTAAAAATTAACATTTACTTAAATGTTCCAGGTTTGAATTCGCTGAAATTTAGCAATCTGGGTTCAGATTTTGAGGAAAATATAAGAGCCTTCACTTACTTTTCCTCTACAAAAATGCTTCCAACCCTTGGTTCACTTGTATTCGGTATGGGCACCACCTCACCGGCTGATAAGGAAGCGAAAGTTGTAAGTCTAAACCTCCGTTAAAGCCAAGTTGAATTTGGCATACCTAATTTCTTTTAAACCTCTCTTATCCCAGGCCGAGTTTGAAAAATGGCGTCCGCGGCTGTTGGAGTGTCACCAGAATGTCGAACTTAGTCTGGTAGAAATCAGCAGCTGGGAATAAAAATCTATCTTCTGGAATTTCATGGAACTGTCCCTCTATATGGCTATCGGTGAAAAAGGCAAACCACCACAGTCCTTACTCCAAAAAATTAGACTTAGAAATTTTGCATCCCAATTTCCAAATCAGTTTTTCCATTCAATTTTTTTCTTCCTATTCTGTAACCTGAATCCCGTGCGACTCATTATTCTTCCTAAGCGGGATTCGATCTGGAAAATGACGCTATGACCGCTAATTTTAAGCAGCCTAAATTCTTTCTGCATTTTCTTTTCTTCTAAATAATTAGCAGATATTGGTCCCATTAACAACTACAATGGAAAAACATTCGTAAAAATCTGTGTTTGGGATACTGTATTGCTAACAACAATTTTATGAGAGTCTGAATTCTTTGCGTAATGCTTATTCTTTTAAACGATTAGCAGGCCAGAATTCATAAGCAAGACATAAACTTTTTAATCAGGAATTAATAAATCCAATGAAAATTCAGCAATTCTTCTGAATTGTTTTTCTTATTGTTTCGTGTCTATTTGTTGTGATTTAAAAAAAGATTTTTTCATTTTATAATTTTGCTTTTTGAGATTCTAGCTGATATTTTTTTCTTTTGCTTGGTGCCAAAACTAAGCGGAGGTTATTTTTCTACGCTTACATGATTTTCCCATTGGATTATTGTAATGAACTTCTAACATGAAATGTGTAGCGTCATGCCAATTGCTCCCATGTTCTGGAGACGTCTGACCTGGAAGCATTTGGATTTGACAATGCTAAAAGGATTCTAATCTAATGCTCTTTGAACCCTTGGCCTAGGTGAAGAGGAAACTTAGGCAATTTGTACTCCACTGTGGGCTCACTGCGGAAAAGCACTCCGCCTCGCTCCCACCCTACTTTCCAAATACCCACATCCTGAGCGTTGCAACAGTAGAGCGTGATGTGGTGGATGAATTCAGCTCTTCTAGGGAAGATAAGTGACCGAAACTAAAAAAAAAAATTAAAATGCAGAGACAGTAGTTTTTCAGAAAAAAATCTGTAAGATGCCTTAAGGCTTTTACCCGAAACCAAACTGGGCCTGGTGCTAGAGATACCAAACCGACTTTAGGAATTTAAATATTTTACGTATACGTAAGCTGTCCCTCGGGAAGAAATTTGTATCTATCAAAATGAAAAAACTCATTTTTTTAACGATTTGTAAAATCAGTTGCGTTCTTCACGGTCATGTCCCAGTCCCTTACCTGTTCCCCGAAATTCTCAGGAACTTTGCAGCTCTCAGTGGCATGCGCAGCAGAATGCTTCTGGTTCCTAATTTCAAAGCACTGTTCCATGGAAAAGGACAGATGAAACGAGGATGGGTTCTGTTGGGTGCCAAGCCCAAGTCAAGAGAACCCTGTCCTTCTAAAAAACACTAGGAATAAATTACGAGGAAGAATTCCGGGGCGATAATCCTGCTCGATCATTCAGATTTAAGGCAAGTTTTTTGGCTGTATGGACGCAGATCTCTGCTCACCTGTCGCCTCACTCAAAGGACATGCAATACGTTGGTCTGTGAAAATCATCTGAAAAAATGTCATGCACCGATTAAACTCCGGTCGGAAAAAGTTGATGACAAGCGGACAGTGGTTCGATTCGTCGATCTTATGCAAATAACTACCTAAACGTTTCCGTTCTCAAATGTCGAGTCCATGTTCTCGCTGTCATGGTTCCTGGTAAGCTATGTTTACACTTCGACTTCCAGCATGTCAGAGCGTTATCCTGCAAGCTTTCCGGAATTCCTGCGACGCATGTGTGAGCATACAGCATCGTTTTTTGAACATTAGCAGCTGCAAAGATGAACTACAAAAAAAGCTATTCGAAAATCATGCTGAAGAATTCAGTTAATAAGTTTTTTCGTCCCCCATCCC
>JABASM010001212.1:0-15741 GCA_019776545.1 Brachystomella parvula | reverse complement strand
GTTTTAATCGAGGTCTCTATATCTTCTTTGTTCTTGAAACAACATTTCTCGAGTTCGCTATTACAAAATATACAACTTTAAAAAGATTACCGTAATGTTTTTTTTTTATTCGGAGGAGGGCGTCTAAATCGGAACAAAATTTTAAAAATAAGCAAAATATGAACGCGAATTTCTGTACTTTTGAATAACTCGCGGAGAGGGTTGTTGGCTTGTAACAGAAAGCAATGGAAATTTTCATGCATGTTTCGCTTATTTTCTAACTTCCATAAGTTTTTTACCGACTTAGACGCCCGATTTCAAATTAGAAGAGATTGGGGTGGCGATAGTTTACAGAATCCTCCGTCAAAAAATAGGTTTTTTAAAGGTTTTTTAAGGTTTGTTTAGGTTTTTACTAGGTGAAACATTCACAAAATACAAAATCTTAACAAAAAATATAGAAAACCGAAAATTTTCCATTTTGATTTCCAAACTTGACATGGCTCAGAATTCTCGGGATGATTTGGAGCGGTGTTAAATGCCAGGAAACTCTGCTCACTTTGCATATAGCACAGCTTTTTGCTACTCATTTTCAAACTGCTGGAACTGAATTTCCGGAGTTGGAGAAAGCAAAAAGAAATAACCTAATTCAAAGCCGCGCTTCCTATGGCTGGAGAAAGCAGAGCAGTTTGAACCGGAATAATTAACTGTGAAAACTACCAGACATAAGAAAGGGTCTTTTTGTAATTACGCTTACTGAAGTGGCGTTAAAATTCTAACGTTGAGAAAAACTATCGGGAGTAGGCGCTCATTAAATATTTCCACCCTCTGCTTTTCTTGCCTTGGAAAATAAGGGGAAAAGACTATTATTGAAGATAACAAGCTGAGGATGATAGGGCTGTCGTAAAATTAGGAGCACTTGACTTACTTGCTTTGACTCTGACGTCCTTGACTAGGATTCCAAAACTGTTGGTTGCAGTGCATCGATAGGTGGAATCATGGATGTTGGGTCGAAAGGCCTCAGATGAAAATGGCATGAAAGCTAATGATCCATCGTGAATGAACCGAAGCCCTGATATCGTGCTACAGGGCATCCCATTGCACTTCCATTGAATTGTTGGCTGGGGTTCTCCAGTAGCAGAGCAGTTGAGTTTTAATCCTACTTCACTAATGAATTGAACTACCGATGGTGGTTCTTCTCTGAATTCCAGGCCTTGGGAATAGCACTCCAAACCTGGAAGAGTTTTTAATTCAAGTAAGTTTTTCATCTAGTAATACAGTTGGAGCTTGTTAGTTTCACGGATGAAAATATGAAACCGCTGCCCAGAAGCCATCACCCTACTGCAGCTTTCATTGTTTCTAAATATGATGTAGACTCACTCCCGAAAGAGATTTTAATTAATTAACTCATCCGAATTACAAAAATGAAAATACAAATCCCTGCTTTCGTCGTCCATTTGGCTTTGGCCCCCCTCCCAGGAACGCTGCGGATTTTTTATCCCATTTTCTTCAAACCCGACTTTAATTCAGGTTTTTCTTTAATTCACACCTCGGCTCAAAAATCCCAAAAAGCCAAGAAACAAGCGTAAAGAAAAAACGAAACAAAAATAGGAGGTTTAAGATTGCAAGGCTTTTTCAGTTTCGCCTAAAAAGGCTCAGAGGCCCACAGGGTTTTTCGTTAAAAGGCATGGGTTTTAAGAAAAACCCTATGGGCCTCTGAGCCAAATTCTTAGGCCGAACTGAAAAAGCCTTTCATCTAAAAACCCCTAATAACGAATTTAAAAAAATAAGTAAAAAACAGGGGTAGGTAGACGTCACTGAAATCTACTTAAACATTATTTTCTTCAATGAATAATTAATAAATAAAAAACGAAATGGAAAAAAGGAAAAAAAAAAGCAAAGCATAAAAAAAGAAATAACGGAACGAAACATTTAATTAAAAAAAAATAGAAAGCACAATAGCAGAGAAAAAACCAAAAAATAACCAAGAGGCTGAGGTGAAAATGAAATCTGGGGATATAACATGTATGNCGAAGCCCCCCCCCCCCCCCCCCCCCCCCCCCCCCCCCCCCCCCCCCCCGCCCCTCCACCCCATCTTTCAGGTATAGCTTTTAGTAGGATTGCCTCCAGAGGCTGACCAATCAGAACACTGATGGTGGAGATGGCAATGTTGTCAGCATAACGACAGCCACACGAGGGATTTCTAGACCAAAATTTTATGATTCTTTCTTCAGATGCTGCAGTCAGAGCTGAAAATATGCCAGGCATATGCAGAGTCATGTCTCGAGATTTTTATCATCCGCTTTCAACCTCAACTAGTATTTGGTCCAGACCCAAGAAATCGGATTTTTATGAGATCTCCAGCTAAAAGATTAACCAAGACTTCCTTCCGTCCACTCCGGAAAAAGGTGATTCCATCTAATGGGACTCCTTTTTTTTTCAACTTGGTAACGATTTAATTTTTTTTTTTTTTTTTAGAAAAGAAGGCCGTTGAGTTGTCAAGTCCAGCTGCTCTTATCTTGGAAAGTAGTAGGCAAACATTAGAAAGCTTCCCTCCTGAAATTATTGACATGGATGGAAGGGTTTTAAGAGGAAATACTGGAATGCTCCCTGCCAGCATCGATTCTGAAAATAAAGGCTCCTACCTCCCGTGAGCCAGATTTAACAAAAACCCCGAAAGATCCAGAGTCATGCATAGAGATAGAAGGAAAACAAAGGAATCCTGCCTGCATTGTTTTGGAAAAAACAAAGGAGAGAGAGAGTTTGCGGTGGTGGTACCTTAGCGTTGAACTTTATTACAAGGCACGGCCAAGTATCCTCTTCAGGAACTTGAGTAACTGTATCATCCCGCTCTGAGAGGAAAAGTTTTTGATAAGATGGAGGATAGAATCTCAGGGTGAGTAGTGGTTTTTTGTTTCAACTTGAATTACAAGATCCTCTCACGAGAATTCCAACCAGGACACAATAACAATAGAATTACACTCAAGTCCAGTATATAGTACTACTACTAGGAGTCGACTACTCAAAAATTTCAAAAGAAATCCCAGTTGAAACATAATAATCGTAAACCTGGGCTCAAAAATAGTGAGGCTCTAGCTTTGATAGAGCAAATTGAGTAATTGGATATAGGCTGAACATGGGAAAACTCAGGAGGAGAAAGTGGAAAGCCTTAAGTTTCGCCAACACTTGTTTACACACAGTCGAAAAAAATAAAAATCTCACCACAACTTCGAGAATCTTTTTCTGTAGTCCATGTAAACTATATATAGACTTGACTAACATTATTTTGAAGAAGGAACACTGACCTATTGGTGTTTGCACTAGGTACGAATCGATTTCATCAAAATCGAGAGCTCGAGAAGTCAGTGTTTACCTGACGTCAACGGGAAAATAATTTTCCTCCTGTTTTTTTTTCTTATTTATTTTAAATCATTTTCATTTCTTTTCCGTTTGCTTTTCTTTCTATTTTTCCGTATGCTTAATGAGTTTTGCTGATTTGAAAGGCGAAATTTGAAACCAACGTTTTCTGCTGTTCGATTTTTCTGAGCTGTGGTATTTGATCGCTTGCTTTTTCCACGTGTTTGACAACTGCTCTTGTGCAGTGACTGATATTTTCGAAAATCAGGAAAATTTATGAAAGCGAAGGTTTCTGGGAAATCTAAAAACTCTGTATCATAGTCACCTACTTTCACTTCCGGTCGGAATGAATGTATTTTACCTTAAACTGAGGACTCTTGGACTGATTTTTTTCAGCTCAACTTCAATGAACATGGTTTTTTAACCATAAAAATTGAACGTCTTGAGGAATCAAGGCTGTAGCGCCCTTCTTAATTTTTCTACAGGACGTAGTAAAAGAATGTGTGAAAGCTGAGAAATTCTTAAGATCCAACTGGGAAGGGAGATTTTCTTTCCTTCAAGTCCATACATCATGAAATTGTCATATTAATCCTGAAACTACTCCGTATGCTTCACCCGAACTCCGAAACCAGCGTTTATGGATTACTCTTGATATTCTGCACATTTTATCAGGAGAATCTCGTGAAAACAAAAGATGGGCTCTAAGGCCCCCCCCCCTCCCCTCCCTCTGTCTCTACTATATACTGAGCAAGCCTGATTAACGGTGGCTGTCAGCGTGTAGCCCTATTCCTCTAAAGTGATGGATTATTATTCATACATCCATTAGTACGTAATAGTAGACTCATTCACTTGAATAAAAAAAAGTAAATCCTAAGCGTTCACACCTCCATTCACTCACACTTTACCCTGACACGAGCATTCATTTCCTTTGACACTGCTCACTCCTCTTTCTTTTTCTGCCTACTGCCTAGGGGGTATGGACGGTCTAAAAACCCTATTTTTACTCACTTCAATTAATTTTATAAGGATTCAGGGGGTGGGGAGGGGAGGAGAGGTAGGGCATCAAGTGGAACAAACGGCCCAACTCAAAACTCAGAGAAAGAAGAGAAAAGAGAAAGTTATAAAAAGTAAATTCTTTGTAATTCAAATGGGAGTCCATTTGGACGGAAACCTTTCAGAATTCCTTTCCATTCCAAAAAAAAAAACTGTTCCAGAAGTCAAAATATTCATAAGATTTTATACAATCAAGTTTCTCTTTCATTCAGGAAATTTTTCAACAAACGAGGAGAGTAGAGGAGAGTTAGTTTTTATTATTCCGTCTAACCTGATTCTTTTTTTTTTCTGGAGAAAATAAGAAAGCTCAGACGTCGAGCCCAGTTACCATTACTATAGTAGAGACTAGATTTTATTCTCGACCAATCACAGAGCCCTCCATTTCTCCCAGTTCATGAATAATGAATCAAGGTGAAGCCAGGTAGTAGAAAAAAAAATATAATTTAATTTCTGCTAAATCCCTTTCTCCTCTAAAGCCATATCCAGGCTAAGCTTAAATCCCATGTACTTTATCACTGTCCATGATTTCCAAGCAGCCTGTCTACAGCATAAAAATATTTTTTATATTAAAAAAAAATTCCTGTCTAAATAACCACCAGATGAGAACTTTACCTGCTGTCAAAACTTCCTAAAACAGAACTACCCACGGGATGGGTTATTTTGGGTGCAGATGCTTCGGTATTTTCAGTAAAGCAGTTTTGCATAAGATTTGGGTTTCTCATGAGACTTTTTCTAATTTAACGCCTGAAACGTTACAGTATACCCGGGTGACAAGGGATACTGAAATTTTAGGAGAATAGAAATCTTTTGTTAACAAAAACCGATAGGTTAGACGTAGAAAGATTAGAAGATCCTGCTTTGGCGTATTTGCTTTAAGCCTTTTTTTACGGGCGATATTTAAGCCTAGGGCAAATTTTCAAGCTCAACTGGACTAAAAGAGTTGTGAATTTTCGTGAAAAAAAGTTTTCAGAAATATTGAGGCATTTGAAAAGGACTTGCGCAGTCCCTTTACGCTAAAGAGGTCAATTCCGTTAAAAATATTCGATAGCACAATCATTAATCGTCATTGTCCCACTGCACCCCACCTTACGGTACTTTTAAATTAATTTTCTGCTCAAAATTAATTTTCTTTAATTCTTTCCTTGAAATCATTTTTTTGAGTTATGTTTCTTCCGGTTGTCTCGGCCAAAATTAATTTTGACCCAATCCGTATTTCATGCTTTTGACATTTCACCGGCCGAACTGATATTTCAATCTGGATTTTCTCATTTATTTTTTCAGGTTTCCATTTTTCTTTACCTTTGAGGGGAAGTTAAACTAACGAGAAGCTGGCGTCATGCTTTTATTTTGCTGCAACTGCAGAACAGGCTTCTGATCTAAAGGATTAGTGTCAATCATTTTCCATCATGGGAAATAAGGAATAAGGAGCTGCTGAGGTAGAAAGTCAGAGATTAAATTTTCTATCCTCCAGGTTGCTTTCTAGTCGATTTTATAATTTAAGTGGGAGTAAAGCGTCTCCTCAACTCTCTGAGCTTTTGTAAGCAGAAATTGAATTCCCTACAAAAAAAATGAAGAGTGATAGGGGAGAAAGTTGAGGAGAGAGAAAGAGCAAATTTGGTTTTTCTCTTTTTAACCCAACTTTCACTTCTGCATAAAGTTTTCTATATTTTTTTTCTTCTTCCCCTCGATCTTTCTGTTGTTGTTAAGGGAAAGAGAGACAATTTTCACATTTTTTACAGAAACTGAGCTGAGAGAGAGAGAGACAGAAAAGGGGAAAGAAAACATGAGGTAAGTCTGGAATGTAGAAAAGAGTTTCAATATGATTTTATTTTCCAACTTTCTCAATCCGTCTTATCATATTCATAACTTCTCTACAAATAAAAAAAAAAGTGGAGAGAAAATTGTACAAATTCTTTTCTTATCTCAGAACTGAAACTTATGTTCAGATTCATAATGGCTCTTTCATTTCCTCATGTTTTTTCTTCATTGTACTTTGGTAATATTGTAGGAGTGAGGGCAGGGGGGGGGGGGGGGGGGGTGGATCAAGTTGAGAAGGAAATAAATGTTTATTTTGTGACAGAATGACAACTCCCNGGGGGGGGGGGGGGGGGGGGAGGAGTGGTGGATCAAGTTGAGAAGGAAATAAATGTTTATTTTGTGACAGAATGACAACTCCCAGGATTTTCTTTATCTGAATAATAATCTTCACCAAAATCCTCTCTTCCTCCTGTTGTCTTTTTCTCCTCCAGATCAAATAAGTTTCAACTTTCATCTCTTGTCGGGGGTGTTGTGATGATGAGAGATTTTTGGCCCAGACTTTCACTAGGCGGATTTCTAATCCTTCTCATGCCGAGAGATTGAATTTCATCAGGAAGAAGAGAAAGTGTTGAGTATCAGGAAATTCCCTCAGTTTGTTAGTTAGGGCAGAAGAGGAGATTTTGTATAATTAAAATTAATAACACCCAGATAATAATAAAACCACAGCGGCCCTCCTATCTCTGGAATTACATTTCAGATCCTTATGAATTTAGACCCCCAAAAATGAAATCTGTCAGTTGGGAAGGAGAGAGTTATTAGTTTCCGTCACTCAACGCCAGACTTCCCTCAAGTGGGCACAATGGGGACGCCGCAGAGTGGATTCAGTGATGGACAACAGAAATTTTCACGTGTAACTGGGAAGCCTCCTGCTTTCTTTCCATCCTATTCAACAACAAGTCCATACACTGATAACCCCCACAGCTCTGACAGTTTAAGGCCACGAGCCTTCACAGCCCTCACTCTCTGAGCCTACAAATTGACTTCCTGATATTCTTTTCTTCTCTGAACCTTTCGCTTCTCAGAAAAGTCACTTCAGCGAATTCCGTAAAATCCATTTGTCACGTAGAAAAAAAAACAGGCTTTCTTTGTGAATTAAAAACTTTGGAAAAGTTTTTGCTTTCTACAACTTTCCCAAAATATTTGATCTGAAAAGATCTGATATTTTTTACATTTTTCAATGTTTTCTAAATTTAAGAAAATCGACAAAATGGAGGAGCTTACCGCTAATTCCAAAATAACACCTTTTCTATATACGGCTTAGGAAAATTGATATAAAAAAAATCAAATAAATAAGGAATGACCCAATTATAGAGAGCTTTTGCCCAAGTTCTTAAGTCGCCCTATTTTGAAGATACTGAACTTAAAAATATCAAACTGACAAGAATGTTTTTTAAAAGTCCAAGAATTTTCTGGACATTTTTTAGATGTTTAAGTTCGGTATTTTCAAAATGCGGCGACTTGTAAACTTTGAAAAAAAGCTCTCTATAGTTGGTTCATTCTTTAAATAAATAAATACCAATAAAATATCAAAACTCCAGTTTGTAGATGGCGAGAAATGTTTAGAAAGCTTGCGGAGTGGTAGAAATTATCTCAGGAAAATCTCAGGAATTTATTGCAAACCTTTTACGTTAATTTCTTTTCTTTTATTGAATGGATTCTACCAAGAAATTTTGCTTTGCATCCAACCTGAAAAATGCTATTCTCAGAAGCTTTCCTGTTTTTAACGGAAATTATTTTATCGGTACGGCAGGGGAAGTTCATTAATTTTGTGTCCATGCTTACGGATCTTCCAGATTCCGGTTTCGGATCCTCCGGATTCTTATCTTTTTTTTTAAAATACAAAATTTGTTTCAAGTTCTTGACAATTTTTCCAAGGATACTACAAATACAGCCGTAAAATTTTTTCTAGAGAGGTCAAAACCAGAGGGTAGCGTGCTCTCCTTTAATGAGCCTAGTAAAGAGAATAATTTCTTACCTTTGGTTAATAGAGTGATGGATATAGTAGTGAAGTAGAGGAAGTTCCTCCAGGGTCCCATTCCTGCCTCTGATGTTTTGAGTCCAATTATTTTCTGGTTTGGCTGACAGGAGTACGGCATAGATGCGGTAGCATTTCCTTGTAACTAGACTCGTAGCAATTATTACTGGAGCCTGATTGAAGGACCAGGGGGCTAATGAAGCTCTAGACCGGAATTCCCAGTTACTTTTCAAAGTCTGCCTACTAAACTTCTTCCAAATAATTTTTTTTTTCCTTTGTCAAGGGGGTGAAGAACGTGTCTATTAGCTTGATGAAAGGAGTGAGGAGTATTTTGGTAGTGGAACTGTTCCAGAGACACGTCTAGACCGGAATGAGGCTCAATTGTCACGAATCTGGGGAGGAAGGAATTCTCTCCATTGCCCTCGAGAGTGAAAGCGGGAGAAAGTTCTCTGTGCATGTGCTGTGGAGGTGATTCTGCTTGCTTGGGATAGTGGCTCTTCACTCTCCGCATGAGAACAACAAGAGGCAAGGAGAGGACAAGGGCTTCCCTTCCCTTCACTCTTCACACGAGAGTGAGGAGACTCAATCAGTGACACGCAGTAGTTAAAACTTTCCACCCTTCAGCAGTATTGGAAGGACTTGGAGGACCAGGACTCAGAAGTGGATGGAATGAGGAGAGAAAGTGAGAGAAGAGAAAGTCTCAGCCGACCGTCATTAAACCAAGAGCTTCATTATAAACTAGAATGATGTACATGGGGGTTTTTATATGTAAACTCGAGAGGATCCATGAATGAGACCGCCAGCCGCCAGCATTAGCTACAGCTACAAAGTTCGTAGAGCAGAAGTGGGATATCGAACCAAATCTCATTATAATCATGGTTGTACTGTCCCGCTTTTTTACCTTGGGCTATTCCCACACCGCTCGCTCCCACCGTCAGGAACAAGGTGGATCCTGGGCGCTAATTTAGGGAAACCGAGTTATATACCACTTCTCAGCTTCAATTTTAACACCCTCGTAAAAAGATGTATCATCCGTCTGCTTTGAAGTAGTCATCTCATCGGAAATATTCCAAGGGATGCCTGGTGCGAAAAGTATTGCAAAGCCCTAAGCTTATTGCCCCCCCCCCCCCCCCCCCCCCCCCCACTAATTATATTTATTTACAAAGTCTGAGCTGCGGAAAGATACGCGGAGCTGAGTCCCAACAGTTTTTGACAAGGGAAAGTCAAATTTTCAGATCTGTAACACCTTGGGTTTGAAAAGGACAACGCAGCATTAACATTATGAAATAGCCGCCTGCTAAAATCGACCTAAAATTCATCCGATTTGGCACAAACTTGGCAGATTGATAGTTTAGAACATTATTCATCAGTTGAAAAGTCAAACTTGGCCTTTGACTTCAAAAGGTCACCAAAGGTCAACGTTAGTTTTTAGGCTTGTAAGGTGTCCCTGGAAAGCTTGTTTCACTTTGAGTTCAAAAATCATACGATTTTTAAATTTAGCGCGATTTTGGCGTGAATTCAGCAAAAAGGTTGGCGAGAAATCGGCGCAAATTTAAAAATGATATGATTTTTGAACTCGGCGTGAAATAAGCTTTCCAGGGCAGGGACACCTTACAAGCCCAAAATCTAATGTTGACTTTTGGTGACCTTTTGAGGTCAAAAGTCAAGTTTGACGTGTCAACTGATAGATAATGTTCTAAACTATCACCCTGCCAAATTTGAGCCAAATCGGATTTGAATTTTAGGTCGATAGTAGCAGGCGGCTATTTCATAATGTTAATGCTGCGTTGTCCTTTTACCTTGTATCACCTCCTTAGGTTCTCAACGTGAGTAACTAAGGTTCTGATCTTGCACCGACTCTCTGCCACCGTCCAGTTTCACACAAATTATATGTTTCCCGACTTTCCCCTCCGCCACATTACTTTTTTGGCAATTTCGAAAAATCGTTATAGGATTTAACAAATAAATCAGGAGATTTCGAAGGACGTCTTTCAGAAAAATGCCCGATATCCTATGACTTTGAAAAAATTGTGTTGAATTTGTTACCGTCATATCTCATCCCGGAAGGGAAATTCTGCCATAGGGTTTTTGCTCATAGTTTCGAATTAGGTCAGAGTGGGCCCCTTATGTCCCATGTCCCATGATTTAAAAAAAAAAAAGATTTTTTTTGTCAAACGGGTTATTCGCATTTACAGTGATTTACACTAATTTAAAATGCACTGTACTCTTTTAAAATTCGTTACGTGGATTTAAGATGCGTTACGCGGTTTCATTAAAATCCAGCCTTTTGCAAATTCCAATTTTTGTCTTTTATCATGTACAGGGATTTTCTGGACTCGAAAAGCTTATCTGGAAAAATATGGAGCTCTTGCTCCCTGAGCTAGAAATTTTGAAGTACCCACTCCATACTTCAAAAGCAGAAGATGCTTCTGGTTGAGTAAGGAGTGAGTGACAGTTGGATGAAATCCTTCAAAGCCCCATTGTTAAGCAACAAAGCGTCTGGAGTGAAAGTGAGTTTTTAATTAAAACCCTCCACCCACCCGTTAACTCCCACATTTTTTTCGTTAGTTTAATAATTAAAAGTTATTAGTAGTTTTAGAGTTGGTGGAAATGAGGAAGTTGGCTGAGGCTCTCCTTAATAATCTCACGCTGTGTCATAATTACGTCTAACTGGAGCTGAACTCAGAGAGTCGTTCCTCCTCATGGAGCACTTTAGATATCTAGATAGAGGACGGAACGAGCCACGTCACACATAATATACTCCTTCAAAATACATTATATGTATGCCAGGCCGTATAACTGAAAATCAGAGAAACTACGCCCTCGGAATTTACAAATAGGATCAAATCCATGATTCCATGAAGGAATGAAAGAGCGGTACAAGTAGCGTCGGGATTTCCTATTCCAGATCTAGAACCCAGCTATGGAATCTCACTTCTTCACATCCTATTTCTTGGACGTGCCCCTTTAAAAACAAAGTAGAGGCATACAGTGATCTCCAGCAATTTTTCTCCCTACGATATCCTTCTTTCTTTTTCCAGATTTATGGCCACTGTGCAATAATAGAATGAAACAGCGGTTTCGCCAGATTGACTACACTCCGCCATTAAATTTTCATAGATGAGTCTGCCAAAGGCTAATTTGCAGTCCAACTGGGTGGGTTGTAATGATTTATTTCAAGTTCGATTTTTCGAAACCGAACCAATATTTTTGAAGTCTTCGTATAGTACCGTAGGGTGGGGTGACTATAGTCAAATTGGCTGTTGGAGGCGCCGTTTTAACAAAGACAAACACTGAAAGTTTTTTTTAACAAAAAAAAATGTATTCAGCTCCGCAGGTTGGAGAATATTGCCCTTCGCTGTGCGTTTTCTGAATTTTGCGAGAAATATTTTGACCAAGGCCCAGCAGGCCATTCAGTTTGAAAGCGTGAGATACAGCGTGTCCCAACAAATAGTATACCGGAGAAAGTTTTCCACTTTTTTAAAATTCGAAAATTCCGTATTGCTGTTTTTTTTTCGCAGGACGACTTCAGCAATCAATAGTTATAAGTTTAAACCTAAATCATACTTGAAGTGAAACTGAAAAAATGTGTTCCGTGTTCAATTGGATTTTAAAAATGCGCTCCCTCCAAAAAAAATCCATGCACCGAAGGGCAATAGCCTGTATCTTTCGTCCTGCCCTGCCGAAGTTGTCACTTGTCATCGCGATCCACGGTAGCATAACTCCTTGGGAAAATAAAAATCGGAGAGAAAATATTGAATATTCCTGAGGTTTATAAAAAGTTTTTCCACTTTTTTCCTCGCCAAGTTTGTCGCCGAGGTTGAAGTTAGGAGGAGAAAAGTAAGAAGAATTCGAATCCAGGGAAGTGAAGAAATCAAAGAAACGTGTTAGCCAATTAATCATTTCTTCTCCCCGGTAGTCTTTACCTCATTTAGGAGAATCAATCTTCATTTGAGGAAGTGACGGGGTGGAAAGTAGGCACTGCGCCTCAGAGGACACCAATCTCAACCATTATCGCCGTCCTAAAGCATATCAGACTTTTCACTGAGTTCCCTGTCACCCGTCCACATGAGTGAAATATCAGGCTGAGCTGAATTCTTGTTGACTAACCTCTTCTCTATTAATTCCAGACACGTAGAGATCTCTCTGCTAAACTTTATCTCAAAGGAATCCACCCAAAATATTTTCAGAGGATCAACAGTGAGTTCTGTAGGAACAAGTACGAATTCTCATAAATATTCATCTGAGTTCCGGCTACTGAAATAGCGTGATAACGATACACTATTTAAATCTAATTAAAATTTCCATCTCCAGTTCCAGTTATACATTTCCATTTTTACTGTCCAACCATTGACTAAGGCGCTTTATTTTTTGTAGGTATCTGCCCAAGCGTTTTGGATGGAGAACAAAGTCGCGTTTTAAAATGCTAAGAATTTGCTGAAAGTTCGACAATTCTTTAAAAATTCAGGAGAAATAGAAAATTCATGTTAAAAAAATCCAAATCTTTGGGAAAAAATTGAACACTTGGGGATTTATTTAAACTGGGGTCTTCAAATTAAATTCAGAATTGTTTTGAAAATTTAAGTGAAAGGACCCCGGCACAATAACATTGCGAAAGGTACCCACTGCGCATTTAAAAGAAACATCGTTGCCTTAACTCAGTTTTTAGCGTAGAATCGATTGGGGAATACTATTTTTCCAAATTCGAAATGGTTTGACCTCAGGAGGTCACGAAAAGTCAACCCCTCGACCTGACGCATTTGAACAATGGATACGTCGATCGAAAAGGCTTGTTATCCTGATTCTAAAAATATACTACGCTTCATCTTTTTAATGTAAAATATGGCCACCACGGGTCATTTAATGTCTGGCGGTCATGTTTTGCATTAAAAAGGTCAAGCGTAGTATACTTTTAGAATCAGGATAACAAGCCCTTTTGATCGACGTATCCATTGTTCAAATGCGTCAGGTCAAGGGGCCGACTTTTAGTGACCTCCTGAGGTCAAACCATTTCGAATTTGGAAAAATAGTATTCACCAATCGATTCTACGCTAAAAACTGAGTTAAGGCAGCCATGTTTCCTTTAAATGTGCAGTGGGCACCTTTCGTAATGTTATAGTGCCGGGGCCCTTTCAAAATTAAGCTTTGAAAATTTATACTAGCAAATATAAATATGAATTTGCTTTCTTTGCTGTGGCAGGCGGAGTGGTTTCGAGATTTTCTTGAAAATATAGCGCCGCTAATAGCCGAAAGTTTCAGTTTGGAGTCGACATGTAGATTACAGGAAGCAGGTAAAAGTGAGGTACAGGGTGTTTAAAATTAATTTCCTCAGTGAAAGTTTTTCATCTTTTGAAATTCACTTAATCGATATTTGGAGAAAATTTTTTAAACAATTTAATTTCAATTAATTTAGCTTAAACCTTAGCGCATCGATTGCTGAAGTGGTCCTGCTAAAAAACAAATCAGAAATATCGGTTTTTTGAATTAAAAAAAAGCGAAAAACTTTCCCTGGGAAATTAATTTTAAACACCCTGTAAGTTTGCAGAAAAATTTTAGGGAGAAAGTTTAAGAACTCTGTTGTTGAGAATATTCTCTTGAATTTTTTTACCTGCTGGAGACGATCGGATGTGTAGTGATTGACAGCGGCTTAGAAAAGCAAACTTTTTTAAATGTGAGTTAGGCATTAATGGATTGATGAAAGTCGTATTTTCTTTGAAGCTAATAAATCTCAGATTTGAACTTTCTGAGATTCTAGAATGAAAAAATATCGGCTGGGTTTTTGAGAGAGTAGGCCAGAGTAGGCCTACTTTCTCCATAGGAAATGGAGTGTAAGGCCCCTGTTTTACGTCAAGGACCAGGTGTGCCTGACACCGTAATTCTGCTACCAGCACATGAGACTCCACTTACTCCTTCTAATAAGAATAATAGCTCTGTTTTACGAGTTTTGAATTTCACTACTAAAATTCTTACTTTCACTCTTTACTTTCCTCTCCTTCTACCCTCAAGGTAAGGAGGAAATTGAACTAATGCTGAATACTTTTACGAGGAAGAATATGAATTTGTAATTTCATCCGGTCTTAAGCTCTCTCGAGTTATGAAAAAAATAAAGTTTCAGATTCTAGGCTCCGAATTTTCGTTACTGCAAATCAGCTCCTGCTAAGTTTTTTAATCAGTCCAATTTACAAAAAGAAAACCTGAGAGGATGGTCGTTAAGTTAATAACCGCAATTCAATCACTCATAAAAAAAAACTAATAAACTGATCAAAGCAAATCCTGAAGTCATAAAGCCATTTTTCCTGCTTTCTTGGACTTCTTGAAAGGAGTTTTCCAAAAAATTCAAAAGTTTAGTCAAGGAAAGCCCTATTCACAAGAAATGAGTACTACCGCCATTCACAACACGTTGCCCGTCCAATGCTATTCTAAGGAAAACGTTTACATCTGATCGACTTTACAAAAACAAATGTTTTTGATTGGATGGAATAAGCACTGAGAGCACAATTTTAGAATTTCCCATCAGAATATCCCTTTTTGTAGCTTTAAATTTTGAATTTTGAAAATTCTAAGCCTAATAGACCAGTCTATGGTCTATGAAACCTAAAAAAAAATTAAAGCACAAAATCGCCATGATTTATTTTTGATTGAATCTCTGGAATTCCGATTCCGTTCGTAATAAAATTGTGAGGTAAAAATATTCATGGCTTGATTTCTTGTTGGAATTCTCAGGGTTGTACAAAAGCAAAGAAAGTTGAGGAATGGAGAAGGCCTTTTTTTAATACAAAATAGGGTATTGGGTTTATAGTCTAAGGGGAGGGGGAGTAGGCGTTTTGAAGTGGTGTTGTAACGGATGTCGATTGAGAAGAAAATCCCGGTAATCATCTAAATCACCCTTTACTGATGAAAATTGTTTCTCAAGCAAAACAAAGAAAAGTTGGGGAGTGCACAAAGGAGAGGAACTTCCTTCCTCTTTTTTCTAAGGAAGGAACGGAGAGAGAGAAAGTAAGAAAGAAAAGTTTTTTGGAGAGCGGATGAGATATGTACTATTAACGCTCCTTTCTCTCATAAAAACGGAGAGCCACAAGGAAATGCTTCCCAAGGGACCGTTTTCGGCAACTGATTCAACCTGGGCTTTTTACGTGCCCTACGTGCGGGACCAATCTGAAAGTTCACGAGATCCTTCCTTTTGAATTATTACCATTAGATTATGAGGGTAGGGAAGGAGCCTGCAGGAACAGAAAAAAAAGAGCAACCCAACAAAAATAACTTATTGATTACGCTCAAGCTAAATCGCTTTCTTTTAGTTACAAGGGAAAATTTCCATCACATAAACCTTCCATAGCTTTCACTCAGACCTGAAACAGGATTTATACGTAGAGAACGTAAAACTACACCGGAAATTATACTTTGAACTTGTCTAATGCACTGAAAACAGAAATACTTGCAAAACTGCGAAATCTCAATTTAAAAATAAACCGTGCAAGACGGGAGTATGTAATAGCGCGAGTGTAATTCATTAAATGTACCGGATGTACCGCGTGTATATGGGGGTTTTCAAAATTTCTATG
>JABASM010001211.1:0-15745 GCA_019776545.1 Brachystomella parvula | reverse complement strand
AGAAATACATAAAAATTACAAAAAACGATTTGTGTACGCTCGCGCTATTACATACTCCCGTGTTTGCACGGTTTATTTTAAATAAGCTTTCCTTGGGACTATAAGGCAAGAGCCTTCATTCCACTGACACCTTCCTTCCTAAAATGCTCGCATTGTTATCTCATTCAATCGGGAGGGTTTGATGAGGCGTGGGCTGGGGCACATTTAAAACTACTCATGGGAACTGCCTCATCCATTTTAGGAATATTTAATGGGAATATATCACCAGAAAATTAGGTCACCGGCTCTCGTTCCCAATAAATTCCAGGGCATCGATTGGATTGAGATGATCATTAATTAAAGATATTTGCTCTATTTTTCTGATCGCAGGGCACAGTTCTACAAAGTGAACCTCCCGGCGGACTTCACATGTGCTGACTGCACGATCCGGCTACTGAGAGAAGCCTCAGAGTGGTCAGGGAAGTACAGATTTTGGTCGTGCTCTGATGTGAGCATTGTAGCACAGGGTGATTACAAGGAAACCTGCTCTGAGCACGGGCGACCAATAGCTGGACGATGCATTTGTAACAAAGGATTCTGGGGAAACCGCTGTCAATATGAAGATGAATGTGAGACTGATAAGGAATGCAGCAGCGGAAATGGGCAGTGCGTTGATTTGGGTGGAACGGCACTTCCTCGGAAACAGTGCTTCTGTAATCCGGGTTTTCATGGGGAAAAATGCTCGAAGCGAAACCAGGTTCGACTTCCGGATGCAAATAAACCCTTGGATTTGGCTCAGCATACGAAACGTATCCTCTCAGACCGAATGACACTCTACTACAAAGTAATTCCAGCAAAGAATCCAGATAACAAGGAAATGGAGTTTGTACTTGAGATCGACGGTACATCGTACGGAGCTTTGGGGTGGAGACCTGCTTATTTCGGGAAAAGCTGTCAGCGCTGGCCGTTCATTGAAAATTCCACTGAGGCTGATAGGAAAGGAAAATACATTTCCCTCACTCAGGCCTCCTCGTAAGCCAAATCCAGTCGAATTAACCCTGAGAACTCTAACAGGCTAAATTTAATTTTCAACAGAAATCAAAACCCGGAAAGTGCAGCAGAGCCAGAGCCAAAAGCAGAAAGTGAGCCGGAACCACAACCTGAAGGGGAACCAATTGCTGAAGCTGAGCCGGGAGCATCTCATTCAAGCAAGCATCAGTATGAAAAGCGTGGAGAACCAAAGGCGGATACTGAGCCAGAACCGGCAGCAGAGGAGGAAGCACAGTCAGGTATGAAGAGGAATCGGGACGGTTGAAATAAAATCGAAGAAAATTGTTTATATTCGGTTATCTCGTATATTATATTTAGAGCCGGTAGCAATCACCCCACCCCCTGCTAAAACAAATGCTGGAAGGTTGAAATCAATGATGAGACCAAAACCAAAATTCATCGAAGACGGGCCGGATGTAAGCCTCGAGTCGTCTGCCATTAGTGTAAGCCGAGGCGGTAGGAAGCAGCGAAGCCCCGAGACAGAGCCAGAGCCCGAAGGAGAGCCGGAAGGAGAGCCAGTACCAGAAGGTGAGCCAACGGGAAGTGCATCAAGCGAGCCAGAACCAAGCGCTGAAGGAGAACCCGAGCCTTCCAGTAGCGGAACAGAAGGACACCACGACTACACCCCGAGTCAACTCCAACCACACCAAGTAATTGCCTACTTCTGTCGAAAATATAGATCTGGCAAATTATTTTCCCTTTCTTTTTACAGTGGTCTCCTGTAAACGATTTTCATGCAATGGATTGTATTGAGTAAGTGGACTTTGTATTTCTTTCGTTGAGACGTTATTACCAATATTTAATTTTTCCTTAAGTTTGGTGATGGGAGGAGCCCGAGGATTGCGTTCTAGAATTCTGGATTACTACACACGAGACCGATCCACCCCTCGGCTGGACTCTTTCTGGGGAGGAAAGGACGACATCACATCAGCCACTGGTTGGGAGAAGGACAAGAAAACAATTCTCATCTTCCGCAGAAAAGTTCGCTCATTTGAAGGGTCGGATCATTCCCTGGATTCTGGAGAAATGCATGTAATTTGGGCCCGCGGTCAAGAACAAGGAGATTATGTCCATAAACCAAAATCCGGTCTTGAAGCAGATAATCATGTGCCTTCGATTCCCAAGTTCTACGCCCCTGATGAGATAAAATACCACGGACATGGCTCACAGCGTGGTAAAACACGGATCAACTTTTTCGAGACCAATGAGGTGCAAAAAAACTCAAAGGATGAGGCAAATTGTGGAGATGGATGGAGTCACCCTCCTGGATGCTCCAACGACGATCCAAAGATGCCTTGCACCTACTCTGCAAAATGGAATTACCTGCCGTCCCTTGATTCCGTCCACTTTACTATTGAAAGTCGGAAGGCCCAGCGCTGGACTGGAATTGGATTTGGAGATAGCCCAAGTATGAGGAATTCAGATGCAATTTTGGGATGGGTAACAGCGGCCGGCCGATTTTTTATTATGGACAGCTACATGCCATCCTACGTTCAACCAGTTCTGGATGCCCAGCAGGTTTGTGGAAATGAACTACATTGCTAGAAATAAATGCTAAGTACCCTTCTTTTTCATTTGATCAGAACATCAAGAACGAGAGTGGGAGATATGATAATGGGCTGGTGACACTAAGTTTCATTCGACCTGTTCTTTCGTCGGATGCAAAGGACGTGTCACTTGATAAATGCAGATTCTTCATTTTCCCTGTGGACGGTGGGACTTATGATGCAGTATCGAAGAAAATTGGAAAGCACGAGAAGACGCCTCTCACTTCTGCGGAGAGGGTTTGCATTCCACGCACTTGTAAACCAGTGAAACCGAAAAAGCCTGAAGAAATTCGGTATGCCTTTGATATTAAGCTCACTGGAGGATTTGCGAATAGCTGGGTACCACCTGTCAAAGGAAGCCAAGACTTTGATGAGTTTAATAATCGTCTAAGGAGGGACCTTGAAACGCAACTCAAGAAAATCGATGGATTCAATCGACTCCAGCTTACTGGAGTAAAAAAGTAAGAAAAATCCTGAAGAAAATAAATCGAAAAAGCATGATTAAGCAATTTAAACACTGATTTTAATTTCCAGAGTCGGGTCGGAAGCGGTTGCAACTTGGGAGTTAATGGTGAAACCAAACAGCGAGCTCTCTCAAATGGATCGTGTAAAACGGGCACTTCAGGACACAATTGCAAGCGGTCGTGCAGGTTCGCTCCAGGTAGATCCAACCTTCCTTCAGTTGAGTGCACCGGAGACACTCAAATCTGATCAGGAAGTGGATGGCGAAGGACTTTATCCTAAATTAATTGGAACCAGACTCTGGATAGTGATTGGCTGTGTAGCAGCTCTAATCGTACTTGCACTGATTCAAGCCATTCTCACACTTTACAAAACTTCTGGGAAGCCGTCCTCCCACAAGGTAAGAATCCCATTTCTTCTGCCTTCTGCTTAACCTATCAAACGCTCCTCTCTTAATCTCTTCTTCCTCTGTGTACGTGGACAGGTGAATCCACATGGAATGGAGCCCACTCCCACTCCAGCTTTTACTAAAACGCCATGATCTTCAAAATTTCAACCCTATTCTTCTGCTTCTTCATTTACCTATCTAGAAAAATTAATAACATTTCCAAGCGTAAGAATCTTGAAAATTTTGCCCTTTGTAGCCCGATAGCAAATTCCCGCACGTTCCTCCCATTTCAATATTGTGAAAGCATCATCAAGGAAATCCGAATTTTTTTTAAAGATGGGGCTTTCCTTGCGTTATGGTTTCCGAATGATCCGACGAAAGTGCTAACTCTTAGAAACTTTTTTTCTCGGCTCGGCAACGCTTCAAAAATATGGCTAAAACCAAGGAAATGACGCTTTTACGTTTTTCCTTCACCAATTAAAGCCAAATCAGGTACAAGAAAACTTGAATAATTATTGTAGGAATTCATTTTATGTCAAAACTCGAAGTGGGAGAGAACCCAACAAAGCTCATAAGCCAGTATAGTGATTTACCTTGAACTTTCTGATTCTTCAAAATTATTTTTCCAAACTGGTTTCCCTTACTTTCTCTGTCTCTCAGCCGCTGCTTTCTTTTTTTCCTTCGTTTGCTTCGAATGATTTGCACCGGAATACTCTAACTTCGACTGAAATGTTCCAGCAGGACACACCCTCCAGTGGGTCGGGTATGGCATGGCGAGACTATTCCGAAACCAACTATGGATATGACGGTTATGACGAGAAACTGCACACAGGGAACGGGAACACTATGCCCCTCCGATCCACCCCTACCCATCATCACACAAATTACTACAACGGACACGGGGTTGGTGGACAGTCACACATCACAAACATGTCTCTTCCAAGGCCCCAGTCCCAGTCAAGAGGTCCTCGCCAGAACCACCATTCGAATCACTACAGCACAAGTAACATAGGATCCCATCAAAATGGTGCTCATAGTTCAATGGGCAACGGTGGAGGGCATGGGGGTGGTGGAGCAAGTTCGGGTGCCCTAGGTCAAAATAATCCTGATTTCTATTTTATGCCTTCTCAACGGAAATATTCTGGAGAAGTCGTTCGTGTCTACGTTGATAACAACAAGCGATGAGAGGGGTCCTAATTTCCAGTTACTTCATCCGTCCAAATGCCAATATTTTTAAGTCTAAAGTGACCTCCCCCTACCCCGACTTCAAACTGTGTACATCGCATACTTTTAGAAAACTTAATCTAATCATTTTATATACTCAAACTACTATAGGTGAGACCCTTGAAGTGAAGGACTTGAATAATAAAATTTTAGCAAAATTTTATTTCATTTGGAACTCTCACTTATTGAGGTGACACTTACTTCTTGGGTTATTGATTTTGGCTTCGCAAACTATCAAGATAAACGCGAGAATTTTAGCTTCGATTTCTCGTAACCGGAGTGTATTTAATGGTATTTAATCAACAGAAGTGATTTCTTCAATTTCTGTGACTCCTTCTGCCTGCTCCTCGTCACCAAGAGTTGAGTCGGACACGGTTCGGCTGGACTCCGTACTATCGCTGACCTTACTTCCGTCAGCACTCGTGGGACGAACGGGGGCTTGAGTTCCATCGGCAGTGGTTGGGCGCTCAAGTCCTTGAGTTTCGTATGCAGGGCGTGGAATCAGTTTCTCAAGTTTAGCAACTCGGCCTCCAATGGCTGCACGGAAACCTGAGGAGACTGGGAGCAAGTTGAAGCTGGGTGCAGGCGGCATGGGGGTGTCCATGTCAACAGACTCGTCTAGAAGTTGTCAAAAATAAGAGCCATTTATCAGAAGCCTTGAAACAGCTTACCACGCGCCTCTTCCTCGGCTAATTTGATCCAGTCTTTAACAGAGGCGACTTTGCTAAATTTACAAGGAATCGTTTACTAGACAAAACATAATGGCGTTAATTTGGTGAAAGGGTGTTTACAAGGGCAAGCAAAGGGAGAGGTGCTGCGAGATGAGACGCTGCCACGGTGCATAGGGGGCCAAGGACTGGAAATAGGAAGAAACGGTAAAAAGGAAGTTAATGCTTGGTTAAAAACTATTTCATGCCTGCTGGTAAAATGACGTCAAAACGTTCATAAAAATCCGTTCATTGTAGGCTCGGGAGTGATCCTTCTCAACCGGAACGTCCATCTCCAAGTCTTTCCCAGGCTGAGTAAAATAGGGCTCAGGGGTAAAGATCATTTCTAGAAAATAAAACAAAAATATGACACGACGAAGTCGTCACGTTTGCTCCATTTTAAGAGCCCTGACCTTGAATCTGCGTCAAGACGTTGGCAATGTAGGATTTCGGGCTCTCTTCAAAGTTCCAGTCGAATTTTGAGATGCAGAAGGCTCCCTCGAATGAAATAAAAGGACTGACCGGTTGCTGCGTGTAGGGAATGTGATGGACGCGAGGGGGGACTTTAGGGAACCGCTCAGGAATTTGAAGGTCAAAGAAGAAGAGTCCATCCTCATATGGAGTATTCTCAGGGCCAAGCATCAGCACAGAATATAAGTCCTAATAGAAATAATGTTGCTGCAAATCGTTAGTTTTTAATAATAAAGAATAATAAAGAAAGAAATGGCTATACTAACCATCCTGGTTTCGTAACCTCGGATCCAGACCCCATCCGGAAGAGAAGCCTCTTTCAAATTCGTTAATTCGGACTTAAGGAGGTGTAGTAGGTCGTCGCTCGGATTTTGGAGCTTCCAGTCGTTGTAGCGATGATATTCAGGTGGGGATTCCAGAATCCCGAACGCAGGTTCATCCCAAGCATCTCCAACGCTAATCCGAGAGGCACTAGTGTTGTTATTGCTCCTTGCAGGAATTGTCAGTGGGACTTGTAAATCTGAGAAAAAAAGGCAACAATGATATTATCTACCTTGCAATTTCACACCAACGGAGCAAAATAATTTTGTACACGACGCAGGCAGACGCCTCTTCGAAAAATATGTACCGCCTTCGTCGGTAAAAAACTATGGTGAAAAAAAAAATTTCCAGAATTTTTCTTACCCTTTGGAACACCAACCCCCTCAAGAATCTGTTGATGGGGAGGTGGGAGGAGGGAGTCCAGGAACCACTTTCGAGTAAAGAAATTCCAGTAGCAGCGCTCACTCATTGGAGTTACAGTGTGAGGGTAGACAGTGATAGGTTCACGCGCCTCCGGAACAGCAACAACGAGTTTAGCTCGACGAAGATCAACATCAATTACTGTTCCAGTGCTGTGCTCTGGATTATCTTTGATGAACAAGGTCGTCCCGCGATTGTAGAGGCAGTAGGAGTGGTGGGGTTTGAGATCGTAAACCGATTCAAGCTTCACTCCCAGATCCTCAACTTCATTGGGGCCCCCTTGAGCATCTCCTCCCTCGTTTCCCGGAAGGATCCAACGAACGCTAACCAGGTTTGCGGCGTCTGGAAGCCCACAACCTCATTAAAAATCAAAATTAGCAAGAATTTTGAAAGTTTACCACGGCTTTCACTGCTAATAACAATGACGCCATATTTCTTGGAAGTTGAATCCAAAGCTGGCTCAACAACCAAGCCAGGTTGAAATTCTGCGTCCACGGGAGTCGCAGGAAGAATAATGGGAACTTTGGCGGCTAGCATGTGTTCAGAAACTCCATTCTGAAATCAGGAGAACATTATTAAGGAGATTGCGTTTTCTTTGGTATGGTACGTTTTGGGTCACTTTTTCGTTTATTTCAACTCCCGCCGGTTGATCGGGCCAATAGAATTGCTTCCTGCAATTGCGGGAGTTGAAAAAAAAGAAAAAGTCGTACCATACCAAAGAAAACGCAATCTCCCTATTAAGAAAAACCAACTCAAAATTGTTTATGATTTCCTACTAACATCCCACTCAATCTCCAGTTCCGATTGGCGGAAAACGATCTTAACTGGAAGCTCATAACCCTGAGGATAAAGAAGTACTAATCAGAAGCCTGGAAAATATAAAGTGTACCTGTTATTGAGGCTTTGATTCTACCTGCTGACAGAGGAGGTTGTTCATTGAGCTTGGCGTAGGAAGGAACTGGGAGTAGCTCGTGGCTGGAGCCCCGAAGAACCTACATTGGAATCCCGAGTACCAGTTGGAGTAATTAATGACGGAATCATTCGGCTTGACCGTGTACATCCGGACCGAGTTGAGTCCCACAGTTTCGTAGTTTGGTAATCCCAAGGGCTTCACTTCACGGAGACGTTCCTGCGGAATTGATTCTGGTGGAGGATCCTTGAATCCAACGCTGCACGTTGGGCATGGTTGGAGCCACATCACATCAATTCCTGTCGTCTAAAAAGCATCAATACCAATTTCGATCATATCGAGATTCGAGATACCAGGTGTCAGTTTAATTTTTTGCAGTTTTACAAGCTCACCTCAACTCCAATAGTCGTGGATTCAGAGCGTGTGTAAAAATAAGAGAGAGGGGAGGCCCAGCGGTGAACGAAGCGCATCATGGGAGAAGCAAACCTTGCTCGCTTCATTACAGCAAGTGGGAACTTATTACGGACCCCAGGACAAGGCATTCCAGCCCCTTATGAAAAAGTTCGTTGTTGGCTGTGTTTAGCATAGAATAAAAAGTTTAACAGGCAAATACCCCAAAACGGATCACTTTTCATGAAACCGTCTGACTCGTTAGTTTTCAGGGTGAAGACCACTCCCCCAGTATCAAGTCTGCAAGTAACCCCTCTTCGTACAGTGGTCACTACCTAAACACCCCAAAACTTCATATATCCATGGCCCCAAGCACTATGTTCCTACTGGCTTACCCCAATCCAACCTCGGTATAAAATTTCGCGTCCTCTGATGAAAGGCTTAGGAAAAATGACAATGTGGATGATGGAAAATATGCAAAAAATAAAAATTAATTACTGAAATGGGATTCAATTCTCGGACGTTCACATTGTCGATAACATGATTAGTGCTGACAACTTGGAGAGTCGCTTTGATCGTAGTTTCAACTACTGTCCCGCACATTCCCTCCTCATTTTTCACCCGCTGACCTTTCTGGAGGTAGCGGTCGACGAGGGTGATCTAATTCAACGAGAGACAGGAATTAATTGTAGTTAAGAATTAGTGCCCCTAAAGATTTCCACCTCATTCGGATCATGGACAGCCCCAATACGATTTGAATGGGCCCATTGTACGTATTTCGGATTTGGCAACCCGGTTTCGTGGTCCCAGGTTGTGTGTGTTGTTGTGTCTCCAGGAAACTCATCTTTTCCTGTCGCAGCTTCGGTAGCGGTGTCGGTGTGAGGATCGACCGCCCTCGGCGGGGCGGCTGTCGTTGGGAGAGTTGTTACCTTGGTCTTGTTTTTAGCTTGAGTGTACTTAACGAAGTAACTATTTGGTGACAGGACCACGCCGTACCTACATTAGGATTGAGTCGATTATGCATTTCTGTAACCCAAACCGTTATTCATACCAAGGCATCCATTCAAAGGGCTTGCTTGCTCGGAAACAGACGAGATCCCCAGGGTAAAGGCGGGGCTGCTTTGCTGAACTTTTGTCAGCAGGGGACCCCAGAAGCGTAATCTCTTCTGCTCGTTTTTCAGATTTAGACCCAGATTGGGATTGCATGGTTTCACCTATTTCTTAAGAATAATTTCTTAAGAATTATTTACTCCGCAAAACAAGATTTGAACGCAAAAAAAGTAAAATGAAGACTTTTCCGGGTCTTTTTAAGAAATAGTCAAGAACAAGAAGAGCAGGCTACGCACTCTACGCAACAAGCAAGCAAAAGCAAGCTTTTCAAACTCCAAATAGGCACACCGGTTGCTATAGCAACGCTAATATTCTGACGGCAAGCGTCCAGATGATGGTTTACTCTTCTTCTTCTGCTCCCTGCCTGGGCTCGTGGTAAATGTCTGGTTTAGGATTTCACTCGAGACATACTGGGGGACAATTCCATTCCGGAATGGAGTGTGACTGCGGAATGGACTGACAGAATGCGGAATGCGCAGTTTGGAGGTGGAGTGAGAGTGATGAACTGACGGAATGCGGAACGCGAGGTTCGGAGCGGAGGTGGATTGCTGGACTGGCCGGAATGGAGTGCTTTGAAAGCGGGCTGACGGAATGCGGAACGCCAGGTTCTAAGTGGACTGCTGGACTGACGGACCGGTCCCCCAGTATGTGTCGAGATAATTTTGCAGTCTCCTATTTGCCATCCACGTTGGGTTGGCTGTAGAGAAGCAGAAGCCGAGAAGTATGCCAAGTACGAGTTTCTGAAAAGGTAAATCCATTTTCAAAGCCGTGTGTGGGCCGTTGAAACAAGCGGAGTTTGGGGGGAAGAAGCATTGTATTTAATCAGAGCTATTGGTGGACGTATTTCATTGGTCCACTACCTACCTTTTCCAACGTCTAGGAATCGGAATTCAACCTGGGAATAATGTGGCTTCCATTTTTTATTCATAAATTCCCAAAGCAACCGAAAGTGATTATCAATAATCCAGTAATCTGCCGAACTGCAAGGTTGGTGGCCGAACTGTACTGTTTCTTCTTTTCGGAGACGAAAGATGAAGCCCATCATGCTGCTGCTTTTGTACATCGTGGTAAAGGCAGTTCTCCTCCCTCCCGGTCAGTGTCAAGAAAAAGTATTCAACTGCATTACCCTCAAGGATGGTTCACATGCAAAATTCGATGGGGTGTTTACGCTGGATGAATTAAAGTTTTTCAATGAGTCTGTTGAAGCGCACAACGCGTTACGGAGAAGACATGGGGCTAGGGACTTAAAGCTGAGCATGGATTTATGCCGTTCCGCGAAATGGACAACAATGCAAATGCGAAGACTAAACAGGGGTGCGCACTCCGACACCTTGCCTGGCGTTAAAAGCCTTAACTGTGCGGAGAACGGGTTTGGAGGCAATGGTGGTTTCAGACCAGCAAAACACGTGGTCAAAAATTCCTGGTACTCAGAGATTGATAAATGGGACTTTGAACGTAATTGGGGGGCTTGTGGGCAGAATCGGCTTGATGCTGGTCATTTCACGCAAGTACTATGGAACGACACTGAGTATGTCTGCGTCGCCTATACAAAGGATGCCACCGGCTTCAGTGCTTACGGTCACTATTCGCCAGGGGGAAATTTCAACTGGCCAGGGGCTTACAAAGCCAACGTGTTTCCTCTCAAACGTGCTGGAGCTGCTAAACATAAAGCGGGGGTCACAGTTATTTGTTTCGTCCTGTATATGGCTGCAACCTATTTAGCCAGTTTCCTTCTGACCTAATTTTTCATGTTGGAAGCAGAACCGAATGGAGAGCACCAAGTTTTTTTTTGTTCAAAGCGAAGAGTCTTTAAAATTATGAACCATGAATCGACTAGGAATCGCTATTCAAAGAGGGAACGTCACCGCCATCTTAGGGAACCCTGCCATTCGATCAGGACCTGGGCGGAATTTTGTATTTATAAGTCCCAAAACAACCTAAAGTGATTGTCAACCTCAAGCTGAACGATAATAAAATATACACCTGATCTGTTTGCCATGAAAAAATAATGACTGTTCTGAATACGGATAATTTATTATGAACTTGGGACGAGGTGCTGGCTTCCAGTTCAGGAAGTCTAATGAAAGGTCAGAATCTCGGCGAAATTTACGTTTTCCAGTTTTCTTAATATTCTATCCCACCTAAATCATGTGATTAAACACCGAGTTTTGCCTTCTTCCCCACTTTAGTAATTATGAGGCGCCGCCATGTGAATGCCAAGGACACCAAAAATAGTCAGCCTGAGGTACAGCGTGTCCACACAATTTTTGTACCGGGTCGAAAGTCCAACTTTTTCAAAATTTAAAAATAGATATTTCTGATTTGCTTTTTCGCAGAGTAACATCAACAATGGATGCCCTAAGGCTGAAGCTAAATTATTCGAATTAAAGTGTTTCACAAAGTTTTCGGAATATGTGTTTTTGTTAATTTTGAAAAAGTTGGACTTTGGACCCGGTACAAAAATTGTTTGGACATGCTTAACTCCTATCAGAGAAAGGAAGGTAATATGGCGGGGGCGCGATTGCTACGTACAAAGCACTTTGGCACATCGCCGCACGAAAATCGCGAGTCTCACTAATGAGTACGGGGGATAGCGTGACGGCGGAGGGATTCTGCGCAATTTTCACTGTTTTTGAGGCCAGTTCGCAAGCTCTCTGTTCTCTTACTTTCTCTGATAGGAATAATTACAGCAGCAACCAACCGGTTCGGATTTCGGAAGCCTTTAGACGCCTCTTTACTGTGTAACGTAGGCAAGGGATAATAAAAAGCGTATAATACTGGAAAGCATGTTCATTTACCGATACGATACAACAAAAACTTTGGTTTTTTATTACTAAGCAAAAAATGTTGGTGCAGCATTCATTTTTATTTTATTTTGCCATGATTATTACCTGCCTACCTCTTCCTTTCGCGATGTTTGGAATTGGTGGCCCTGAGGCCATGGCCCCAGAGCCATGGCCCGTATGGGAGAGCTATGGGAGAGCCATGGCATGGGGGAGCCATGGGAGGACTATGGGCGGAGTGGGTGTTCTACCATATTTGCTAAATTTTAAATCGCTGGATTTTGTTTGACTCTGACACAAGGCGTGACCTTAGTCAAAAGTTCTCCCCTTAATGTAGACTCACCCCATGGTGGACACGCTGCCCGTTTTCGAGCCCATTATAGAAAACCATCCCATCCATAATCCAGCCTATGATTGAAATCTACCCACCTATAGTAGAGCCCATGGAAGAACACCCACTCCGCCCATGGCCCTCCCATGGCTCTCCCATGGATCTCCCATGCTAATCTCATGGTAGTATACGGGCCATGGCTCTGGGGCCATGGCCACCAATTCCAAACATCGTTCCTTTCGAGCTCTCTTAATGCATTCTAAAAAATAAAATATTGAAACAAGCTACACTCCTCCTGGTAACTCGAAATTATTACTTTATTAAACAATAACAGTTTGTTATGATTATAGACATGATTCCATGTCAAACAAAGTTCACGCACCCTGATTATTACTATATTTCGAGTAGCTTTTTTGGGGTAGAAATAATTCTAGGATTAAGTGAAGTTTAGTCATTCAGTTAAACCAGTCATAGCTCCCCTGTTAGAATCCGGAATGTCTACTGTAGTGTAAGTGGCTCCTTAGAATTTTCTAGCAAATTCATTTGACGAAGTTCCCACATTTAGGACCATTAGCTTCTCAAGTAGCGAGGAAGACTATTCTGAAGCACCTAAAGAACGAAGAAAAAAAAATTACGAATTCAGAAAGAATTGGGAATACGATCGCTACGACACGGAATCCTATGACGAAGAAATACCTCTAAAGTCCCCTCATATCAAGAAAGAGGATTTTCAGAGCTACTACCCTGGAAATACGTACAGCGTCCCATGGCTCTTCGAGTCAGAGGAGGAGGAAGCAGCTCGGAACGCAAGGAAGGCCCCTTTTCAAAGGGAAGAAGATCGGACGCTTCAGCTTCCCATCGAAACATGCTTTATGAGGAAATGGGTTGAGAAATACGTTGGGGGAAGGGTTCGACCTTGGAAGCGAATAACTTCGACACGGTAGGAAATAAAAGCGCTCACACCTTTAGCAAAACAAACAATTATCTTGTAAACCCCAGGGAGAAGGTAGAACTTGAACCTCTTGATCCCGATCTTCATCCATCTTTAAATCCTTACTGCCCGGTTCTTTTTGAAATTAATGGCGCAGATGGAAGGACTGTCACAATTCAGAGGGTATCTGGCTATCGTGAAATCATGAAGAAACGAGCACAAATGAAGAAACTCAAATGGAGACAAAACAGAGCTCGTAACGCTCGGAAGCAAAGGTCGCGCAAAACTGAGGTGAGGGTGAGCAGGATAGTAAAACAGAAAAACCCGAAGATCGTAAAAGAAGCAGAAGAACTTGAAAGCGTTAGTGCTGCTGGTGACACGAGACAATTTTCGGAAAAAAAGTTTAAGGGATCTTTTCACCCAGTTTTAAACTACAGTGAAGATGAGGTCAAGATCCCTAAATTTGCTCAAGTGAAGCATTACTGCTCGACTTTCCTTGCCCTCCCTGTAGGTGGTGGTGGGAATCGTACCCCGGCGGCTTCATCCACTCAAGCTAATAGCAGTCAGGCAGGAATTCGATTCGACACCAGTGCAGCGGATAGTACGCCGGATCATCACGGTGTAGCTTCATCTGCTGGAATGCATTCACTGCCAACTGGAACGGCAACCCCATCCAACACCGATACCAAGGATAAAAAGCCAAAAGGGATTCTACGAAAAAAATCTATGGCGGCGGGTGGAGGTGATGATGATGAGGAGGAGGAGGAAGAGGATGAAGATGCAGAAGATGACAAGTCCTCTGAGGGGGATGGATTGGATCACATGATGAAAGACGATCTGGACGTTCGCTTGCCTGAGATTAAGGACAATGAATGGCTTGCCTTGACCTGTAATTAAATCACGACTAGAAATACAGGCTGTCCGAAAAAATTGTTTCCCGGGTCTAAAGTCCAACTTTTTCAAAATTTAAAAAACCGATATTTCTCATCTGCTTTTTAGCAGAGCAACTTCAGCAATCGATGCATTATGGCCGAAGCTAAATTATTTGAAGGGAAACAGTTTGAGAAACTTTTCGGAATATCGGTTTTTTAACTTTGAAAAAGTTGGACTTTGGACCCGGGAAACAATTTTTTCGGGTACGCTGAACCACACACAACTAATTTTATCATTTCAGCGAGTGACAGTGAGGAAATCTTTTTCCAATGGGAGACACTAGATAAACCCAAGAAGAAATGGTAATTTCTCAGCAATTTTTATCTAATTATAATTTTTATATTAATTTAAGGATGAATGAGTACACGAGTTACGAGAGTCAGAGGCTGCTAAGAAGCTTGCGATGCTACATATGGCTTCTCCGACTTTTTATTCGCATTCCATTTTCAATTCGCTCGAATAAAGAGGCTGGAATGATCTTATATGCCACAAGCCGATACCAAGGGTTTCCATTCCGCCTTACCTCCTTCCTTCTCTGGATTATTCTTGTTATTGCTATGTGCTCAGCTATGGACGCCCGTTATGGGTCTGACGATCCAGAATTCATGTATGCTATAATAATACGGACCATTCGGGTGACCCAAAAATATGAGCGAATAATTTCTTGTAGGAAAGTGGAGGAAGTTCTCTTTAGCAAATACCAAGTTGCCATGATGGGGATATTCGTGAGTCTCGGGTTCATCGGGATCTGGAGCATGGCCGTATTGCTCAAGGACGGTTGTCATATCTGTCAATTTATGAACTTCCTCTCAGCTTCGGTCACCAGAATGGAGATCTCTGCTACGCGCGGCGTTGTCAGAACTGTCCTACTCAACATCAACTTGGCTATAATCTACTGTGTCATTATGGGCCTTTCCTTCTATTATGACAAGCCGAAGACGACGAGGTAATCAGAACAAAAGGTGGTTCTTTTTTCAATTCTTGGTTTTAGGAATAAACTCTGTAAAAGCTGCGTCATTCCAGGGGGTCATGCAGCTACTATGCGTCTATACTTTCTCGCCCCTTCATCCAAAATAATCAGCTTTTTGTTCACAAACACAGAAAATATTTCGAAATAGCTGGGCTCTGTCTCCATCTTTTCTGCTACGTTTGCTGTCGATACGTTTTTACCCTCATGCATGCACTTGGTGAGAGCGTTTTGATCACAGTAAAACCTCATTTCACTCTAATCGTGGATTATTAGCTGTTGTTGTAGGAAATCTTGCCAAGAATTGGAACTATCGATTCGGCCTCTGCTTCGCTCAACGTACGTCTCTCAAATCCAAAAAATAATAATAATTAGGCGAACTTTCTTGTTTATCTAGTTGGGACTGAAGGGAGGGGTCACATCTATCGCCTTCGTCTGGGACAGTCGATGAGCAAACTTTTCTCGCAACACCGGTTGGTGAGTGGGCTGACTCGATACTTCGGCTCCATTTTTGCTATTCCACTCGTCGTCTACTACGTCTTGCAAGTAAGGCTAAGGCAAAAAGTCGTAGTAACTACCTTGGTCCCACTTTTTTTTTTCTAAGTTCCCGGAAAAAAATCGATTTTCAGATTTTTGGCCCAAAACACGTTTTAGGCCATTCTGAGTCGTTTTCAAACATTTTTCGAAAAAAAATTTTTTTCTCGAAATTTTCGAATTTTTTTTGGAAAAATTTCAAACTTGGTTTTTTTGACCGGAGGGCAAAGGTATGAGAATGTTACAGTGTTAGGTTTACTAGGTTGACGCAAAAAAGTAGAACTGGA
>JABASM010001210.1:0-15753 GCA_019776545.1 Brachystomella parvula | reverse complement strand
GGTTTTTTAATTTTGAAAAAGTTGGACTTTGGACCCAGTACACAATTTGTCTGAACACGCTGTATGTGAAAATCAACGAAATCACAAATCAGTTTCGGCCTAACCCGAGTTGAGAAAAAATTTATATCTAGAAAAATTTCTCCCTCTCTTCAATTGCTAGGTTGTTAGAAACAATTATTCTAGCTGGAAATTTTTTCTTAAAAACCCAAAGGAGGGGGGAGGGTTTACACTGGAGAAAAGCAAAAGCCTCCTGTATTCGCTTATTAGATAAATCCTGGACTTTATTTTTTCGAACGAACCAATCAATATATGAACAAGGTTTTCCATGGTATATCCCTTTTTGAAAATTAGATATGCAGGCATCTGGTGCCAATGTTAAACTTGCACTCCGTTTTTGAGGTCAAAATCCAAAAATTGTATGTGTATTCTTTCAGACAAATGGAAAGGTCATGAAAACTTGGTCCCATTTTGACGCCCACCCTTCATGTATTCTATGTAATTATCCATTGGAAAGTACAAGTTAAGAATAGAGCTAACTTTGTCTATTTCTTGTTCCTCCATTTTTAAGTGATGATAAGTTTTGTCCTTCCAAGTAGTCTTCAGCACGCCATTCTTCTGTTATGTAGATTTTTTGGCTTTTATATTTCCCAAAAGAGTTTTGCCACGCTCGTTTCCGAGTTTTAATTTCCCCGAATTTCAGGGTTTTCATTCAGTTGTTGAGGATCCTTCATTTTTTAATTTATTGAGAGGCCGGGCTTATGATAGGGTCAGGAGAGCGTTTCAGTGTAGTTTCAGGCCCTTTGCCGCTTTTAGCAGAAGAGTTGCTATGTCTATCTCGTTCGTCATAAAAAAAAGAGGGGGGCGCCTGCAGTGTAATGGACCTTCATCGCATTGCATTTTTGAAATTATTAACGAATTTAATTAATTTTTTCAGGTGCTGGTGAGTCGGGGAAGAGTACTATCGTGAAGCAGATGAGAATTTTACACGTCGACGGTTTTAGTGAAGAGTAAGCGGAAAATCATAACATTTTGTCAAATTCTACAGAAACTTCGGCTGATCCTGCTTAATGTAGTATTAATACATTGTATTAATAGTGAAAAAATGAAGGAATTCCTTCATTTTTTCACTTTAATTTTCAGCGCTTTAGTAGCCTGCAATTTCTGCAATGTTTTTCGGCTAAATGACTAAAAAAAAAAAATATTTAAGAAAGAAAAAAAATTAGTGTGAGATGTCAAGCAAATTACGGAATTTTCGAAATGGAAAAATAATAACGATTTTTGCCCATTCTCGATTCCCAAGTTTCTCCTGCCCAGTTAGAATTCAGCAGGAAAAAGTTGCGTCAAAGTAAATTGTTTTTAGCTCGCTGCTGTGACTTCAATGAAAGTTTTGAAGATCAGAAAAGTTTTTTTTGTCTATAAACTTTTCACTTTATAAAAACCGAAGGTGGGGATGAGCGTCTTGTGGAGAAGAATCGGTTTGCTTGAAAGTCTTTCCTAAATCAATCAGATTCCATGTGTGTGTTAGTCTTTATCTTTGGTTGGAAGGGGGTAGAGGCTTTTGTTGTGTATGGGATGAAGAAAGTGAGGATAAGTGAAAGGAGGAGGAGAAAGGAAAGTGAAAGTTGTAAGATTCATGAAAAACGGCGTGATGGTGGAGAATGACTTTAAGTCTGTCGTCTACTATTTTTCCTTTATTCCAATACTCTTACCCATTATTACATCAATCTCATCTTCCATTTCTATATTCTCTCCTCAGCTTTCTCCTGTGTCCTGTTGGTGCCCCAGTTGAAGAGTAAATATGACTATCGATTCTTTCCGTACTACTATCACAGTCTCCTACTTTCACCACGCACAGGACGTGCTGGTGTGGGGGAAGCTGTTCCATACACCTGGGACTGTGTCATTGATGCCGATTTTTACAAAAAAAAAAAAATCCAGAATTGGAAGTAATGTGCTTGATCATGGAATTTTCAAAATCTCTCGAGTCTCAACGAATTCGCATTGGATTCGAACTACTATGTCCCTATTCTTCATCTTAGGAAAAATAGATTCTTAGGTGCTAATTAAGTAGATAGCGATTAAATTCATGAAGTTTGCGTGGGATTTGTATGTTGTGTATGTTGTAGAAGTGCAGTTTTGCTCTGTCTAAATGTTTTAATTTTGAGACTTTGGACTTTTTATTAAGTTTCTCGGATTTCACATTTTTCAAAACTTAAAAAAAGACTGGAGAAACGGCAGCTTTGAACAAAATGTCCAATTTTATTGTGAAAGTTTCCAGTATAATTATCCAGATTCAACAAAACGTTTTCTGTATCATTTTTCGGAACTCAAAAATTTTCAAAGCGTCAAAGTTTTCAAAAAAAAAAGATGTGACTCCAAATATTATTCATATTAGGCGCTGTTAGCATCCGAAATTTGCCAAATCTGCGATTTCTATCGATTCGTGACATTTTGAAGTTTTCAGGGACTTAAAGAAATTAAAAAAATTAAGCAATCAGGATGCTAAAATCGAATGGATTAGTGTGAGTAGGTGGTATAGTGGTCATTTCTTCAGCTTCCTTGTTTATTTGCATTTTTAATTTTGCACACTTTCAAGTCGTGCATCTGTACAGCCTGCCTGTCTATATTTTTTATATTTCCTACTCCCTTCCTCTAAAATCTGAAAAACGGTCCACAAAAATTGACGCCGTTCATATACGCTCTTATTGAATTCCAGCATTTTTATAAACTATGAATCTGTAAAATCATGATCTGAAGTGTAGCCAGGCAAGAATGAAGGAAAGGAAGAAGGAAGTAAAAAGTTGTCACAAAATTGTTATTCATGAGTCCAAGTTTAACTAAACTAAAAGTCTTTGAGAACGGGACTCTGACCTATTCATTTGCCCTCCGTGGATTGAAATGAATATAAATGGAATCCATAGTTTTCCCTTATGACTGGGAGTGAGGTAACATGGCAGTGAACGTGAGTTGATTGAACCAAAGTTTCCAAGTCTTGGATTTAGATTTAGAACTATGGTATTATATCAAATGAAGTAAGAGAGGGTGGGATGAACTTTTGTGTCTATTTTTATTTTTACATTTTCATGTCTTGTCCCGTTCCTCTACTCATCTCCATGCCCTGCTTTTTCCGTTTTCTAATTTCTGGCTTCTGCAAACTGGATTTTGGAAGTTGGTGCAACTAGTGGGCAATGGATTACTGAAAATGATTGTTTTTTTTTCTTTTATTTCAGAGAGAAGCGTCTTAAAATAGAAGATATCAAGAAAAATATTAGGGATGCAATACTGGTAAGGCACGCTTTATCCTCTAATTGTGTATTTTAGTGAATTTTTAGGAGTGGTGAAGAAAAAATGATTTGAAAAGCTTAAAAAATTATTTTTTAATTAGTAAATAAAAATTTCACAGACATTTTCCTGTGTTTAAATTCTAGTGTCACTCTCTTATTGGAAAACTTATTTAAACAAGAACTTAAGCCTTCCTGTGATTATAGTTGAATGGGAATAAGTTATTTATGTATGTGTTGAAAGGGATTATAAAGGGATTTGCGGGTTGATGAAAGGAATAGATCTAATGTAAAATTTCTCTTTGGTTTTTCAGACAATTTCAGGCGCCATGAGTACTTTGACTCCTCCAGTATCACTGGAACATCCGGAAAATCAATTTAGAGTGGATTATATTCAAGACGTAGCCTCCCAACCTGATTTCGATTACCCTCCTGTAAGTAATAAGAAAATCTTAATGGGTCTCCTCTTCTAACCATTTAATTTCCATTTTCTCTACTCAACCCACCACTAACCACTACCACTGGTAGCCTCTTACATAAGGCTCCTCTATCGTCCTCATTAAGAAAAGAAAGCCTTCAAGCTTCCACTTTCTTTTATCGGGATTTCCCTATCACTTTCTCCCTCACCTCTCTCTTCTCAATTTTCCAATTTTTTTCTAGTTAAAATTCTTTTACTTTCTTTTCACCGTATCCCTGCTTCATTCTTTCGAAACGAAATTCAGTTTGCTCAGCTCACCCGATTTTGGTTTCAAAATTTTTTTGTTTGAATTTAAAAAATTCATAGGGAGGAGAAAACTATCGAATGGAAAATTTTGTGTCGCAAGGTTAGGATCTAGAATTCGTCACTGACTTTTTTTTATTGATTTTCAGGAATTCTATGAGCACACAGAAAAACTGTGGCAGGATCGAGGGGTTCAAACGTGTTTCGAAAGATCCAATGAATATCAACTAATAGACTGTGCAAAATAGTAAGTAAAGAAAATTCATTTTTTGGGTACAGAAATCAAGACGACCAGGTGACAATGTTTCATGGCAGCTTTTAGCAGTGGAGCGGTTTAGAATTTTTTTTCGTGATTATGCGGCTAGTCAGAAAAGAAGGTCAGAGAATATTTGCGTTTGGAAGGAAATCTAGACAGATTTCACTCTCTAATCTCCTTCCAGTTCTTATTATTGAGAAAAGCCATATGCCAAAAAAAGATGATTGGACCCTCTGGGATTGAATCTATTGTCAAAAAGCACGAATTGAAAAAGTGGCAGACCTTTCCTCACTTGGAAACATTTTTTGAAAGGAGTAAATGAACTCTTAATCTGAAAATTTTATTCCTGAGGACTGAATAATGGAGAGCTCTTTGGAATTGTGTTTCTGGTAGGTTTAGGCGGGGTTAAATGCAAAAAGATTCAAGGTCAGATGAGTAATACATGGCTAAAAGTCATCTGGAGGATAATTTTAATTTGGCTGGGTGTATGCATGCGGCTCGTCACCTGTGCATGCAATGCACTGTCTGCTCCATTCCACTCTAGTCTAGCTGAAATAGCTGTCTGTCCCACCCCACCGACGAATTATTTTTATGAAATCATGAGGAAACCTTGATTGGCTGAAACTAGTCAGCTGGTTACAGATTTTTCATTGTTTTTAATTTTTACGTCCCGAGGACAGTGCCGAGGTCATTCCCCGAATTCCTTGAAGAATAAAATTTTGAATTTTTTCTGTCTGTGATTCCTATTATCCTGATGAGCCGACAAGGATTATTTTGTCAGAATGTGCGAATCATAAATTATTTATGAGAAGCGACAGCATAAGACAGAGGGAACTTTTGTCTTTGGTTCGAGGAAACTTGGCTAATTTAGAATGCAATTTTATACTGTTTTTTGTCGGTTTTTGGGCTAGGATTATTTTTTTTTTCTGGTGAATAAATGAGTTTGGCTCTGTAGAAAATGATAGATTTAGGGCAGATCTGAGATTAAATTGAGTTGTCTGTCTGATTTTTAATTGCCATTCAAGGGAGTGACATCTATTTAGTTATTGTGACTGTTTTATTTAAAAAAAAGATTTTTTTAGAACAAAGTTTATTTAGTTAAGGAGGTTAGGCAGTAGGCTGGAATTTTAAAACCATCCCAAAATGCGTGGAATTGAACCAAACTGATCCAATCTCGCACATTTGACCTCATTTTTCCTCCTCCTCTTGATTCTACACGATATTTTTGGAATCTTTCACTTCAACCCAAACACCGTCGCCGCCTGTGCTCAACCTTTCCGGACAAATGATTTTCCCACTCACATGGGAACGCTTAGACGTGGAACGCTGGAATTCTGTGAGATCGACTTGTATCGCTCCGAAATGATAAGGAACGTGGGTGAAATCTCGATTCAAAATCTTAAAATTTGAAAGAAGTGGAAGTATTTTTCAAAGATACTCTTTCGTTTTTTTTTGGCGATTTTTGAAAGCCCCTTAAGGATTTAAGCATGTGTTTGATATTCCTCAGAGCAGCATCGTTGAAAACGATCATTTTTTTTTAATCGGGTAGTACATGCAAACTCACGTTTTTGCATCTTAAATCTCTAAAATCTCACTATTGCGCGATTTTAGTTAAACCCAGTAACGCAATTTTATAGATTTGTGCAGAAATGGATTATTTTCAAAGATTTGCTCCTAAAAATGCTAATTCTTACATTAAAAATTCCATAAAGATTTTCCAAAAATGCCACGAATTGAGAGGATTCCATAACTTCCGAGATACCGAAAATGCGATTTTTTGAATTTCCGAAATAACTGATCTATTTAAGGAAAGACGTTAGATTGCCGAATTTTGCACGGTAAATTTCATAAGCATTTCCAGCAAGGGGAGGGGGGGGGGGGGGGGTTAGAAAATCTCATGTTGATATCATGTAACTCCAGTGTAACACGTCCAATTCTGTACACAAGGTTATGAAGATTTTGATGTATGCACCGCGTTCGCAGGGGAATAGGTGAGGAGGGGGGGGGGGGGGGGGGGATGAAGTATTTAGAAGTTTAGAGACAAGCTATACACAGGAGATGAAATAGTGAAAGTTGAAAGGAAGGTTTTGCTTTCTCCCCTATTCTATGATGGTTGTTTGAAGTGTAATTTGTAGTGTAATGGAGATGCAGACTAACCAGACCTACTACTACACGAGCAGACGTCATCATCTACCCTAAATAATACTGGAGTTGCCAGGAATTCTATTCTTAGCCTTCAAGATTATTTTTAAAAGAGTGGGGAGATAGTTTATAAATAAAATCCACCTGTGTGAGACTCTCTTCATTCCCCCACGTTTTTTAGAAGAAGAAAGAATGTTGGAAAATGTTAGACATTAGACTTGTTGTGATTTCTATCTCTCCGGAGACGAAGAGGTTTAATTACGTATCTCATATTCATGACTCGAGGAACAACGGCAGGTTGAGCAGAGTTCTCGGAGTTCCGGTCTCCAAAATAGGCCCGTCTTGGTCTTTTGAATTTGATTGAAGGGGTTGGAGGGAGGATGACGGATCTTGGCGGCTTTTCTCATCTCTGAGGCTCTTAACTTGTAGTATACTTCAAAGGGCAACTAGGGCTAGGGATTAGACTGACTGAAGTTACTCTTAATCCCTATTCACGTCATCCCACCTTGATCCATGATCCATCCGCTTACTACACACATAAGCTTGTTTATGATTTTGAGGTTGAATGAGGGAGAGAGTGCCCCAGGAATACTTACTGTCGTCATCAGGGCTGCTAAAAATAGAAAGCTTCCTTTACTTTCACCACAGGATTTCCATCTTCAAGTCTCGGCTTCTTAGGCTTATTCATAAAAGATTTCTTTGGGAGACAAAATGGATTGGATTTTGAACGAATGAATGAAATTGTGGTTTTTATTTTATTTTTTTATTTAGCTACCCTTCCTCCGGCCCCGTAGGGATTAGTTTTCCTTCGGCGGGCTAATTGCCTAATTTTCTAACAGGTGAACGATGATGCATGTTGCGCACCAAATCTCGTGCTATGATAGCAACATGCACCACTCCAAAATGGCCGGGAACCAGGATCCTCAGCTTCGCTCGACGTACCGCTCAACGCTTTTTAAGCGCCAAGGGCCCTCTCGTTTTTTTTTGAATGCCTAGAAATGCTTATGCGATTCAACATGTTAAATTGGCAAAGTTTGGGCTTAAAAAAATGAGATTTGTCGAATGCATGAAAAATCGTGCTTTTGCTTCTTGGATCTCGCAAATCTTTTTGATTTCTCAGTATTACTCAATTCTACCTGATTTGAGGCCTAATAGCGCAGTTTTCTAGATTTGTTTGCAACACTTTCTTACAATGATAAAAAGAAAAGGAGGGTGGGGGATAAGCCGGCAAAATTTTTTTCTTACGGATTGAAATAATTTTATGTGAAAACGGCCTAAACGAACGCTTATAAGTAGCAAAGTCTTGGAAGAGAGAGCGTTTTTTCAGAGGTCAAGTTTCACGTTTAAAATCCTGAAGTTTTTCTATCGTGAGTTCGTCAGATTGGAAGAGAAGTCCACACGGTCCACCTGAGAGGAGGATGTGTTGTTGAATTCTTTGATTTCTTAAGGGAAAGTGCCTCTCAGGTGGATGCTGGAGAAAGTGAAGGACAAGGGGAAAGCTGAGATGAGTGGAAGTGAAAGAATGGGCCTGTCAACCTCTACTTTCTCATCTCCCCTTAACAATTGAAATCTCCAATCTTGTTGATTTTCTCGTAATTCTTCACTGATTTTCCATTAAGATGAGAATTAAGGGTGGGTGGGGGATTTGGATTTTCTTATTATACTTTTATATTTATTTTATATGTACTTATTTTTTTGGAGGTCTGATTCTTATAATTTGAAATGTAGGTTTGGTTTTCATTTTTATTGAGATGGTAGTAGTGTGTGAAAACGAGAGTTGCTACAAGGCTGAGTGTGCTGGAAGGGGTGGTCTCTGTAAGTCTGATGTCTGTCGGTGAATCGGAATCCGGGTGAGTCGGGCTTAGCTGGGCCTAGGTCTGTAGTGAATTTTATTGATCAGCGCAGGGCGGTTGGTAGAAGGATAGAAGGAGAAAGGAAGCCCTAGAGTGAAAACTCCTCTCATTCGGGGAAGAAAGCTATTTTTAGACACGACGTCCCTAAAAATGGATTTGCGTTGGTGTCGTACAGTAGTGGATGGAGCGGGCTTTCTCAAAGTCTCTTCCTCGTGGAAGTCCTATTTTCTCCATTCCTTCTTCAGCTCACTGCCCCACATACAGCTAGAGCTTCAGTAAAATTACCGGAAAGGATTTCTGGAAAAGGAGTCTAGGGCAGGAGTACTACTCTGCCTTGCTCTACTTTGAGGTTTTCGTTTTGGTGCTCTGGGGATAAAGGAAGTTGAATATAGTATCTTTCTTTCTCACTTTTATTTTGAAAGAAGGAGAAAAGAAAGCAGGGGCAGCATTTCCTATAGTTTTCTCCACTGCAAATAAGAATTAGAAAAACATGTAGAATAGAAAGAAATGATAGGAGAATTATCTCGGATGATTTGAAAAACTGTTTCAGTCTTTGTTTTATTTTAGTCTCTCTGAAAGAAGTGCATCTGCCTAGAGATTTTATTTTCTTCGGCGAAGGATGAAATCGTAGCGCCTGAGTTGCCGCTAGGCCTTTTCTCTGAGTCTAAAATGATCTTTATGCATTTTGGTTAAAATCTCTCGAGCATAATTTTCATTTCAATAGAATTTTGAATCAAAATAATGAAACCACTCTACCATTCATTTCAATTCTCATGGAAAATAGTCCACGGCGGGGGAGCAGAGAAAGTATGGGATTGGAGAAAGCAATGAAGAAAATCCAACAAGCATGTGGCACGTGGAGACTATCATGGGAGGAGGACCGTCAATTGAAAAAAAACGATGGATAACACATCCTTATCTTTTTCTTTTCTTTTCTTATCGCATTTTCTCTCCTCTGCTCTTTACCTGCTCTCTGATAATCACGGGAGAAAATAAATTTGTTACATCACGATCCGCACCAAGTGATCCATGTTCTTAGCAGTGCCGTAGTTGATGAAAAAATATTAAAATATGTCAGTGTTGATAAACTACTGCTGTTTTCCCTTTCTTTTCTTTTTTTTTCCTGCTAAATCTTGTTATGTATAATTTTTATACGCTCTTCTTATTTATTTTTTGCTCGAAATATTTATTTTGTTTTTTATTATTTTTCTGGAAATCCGTATGCGTTCTTTGAGACGCTTGTGTTTGTTTTTCATCTTTATTTTCTGTTTTTATTTATGTATTGATTTTGAAAGAATTCGGGAAACACCCTGTGGAAACGTCTCATGAGCATAGTTTCGTATTCCTAATTTTTGAGAATTTATTTTTAGAAAATTATTAGAAGAGCCAAGGGTTTTATTTTCACAAACTTTTTCTCAGCTTTCTCACGCTGACTTTCTCGAGTGCCATAGTGTAGTAATGGGGGTGAGTATATGGAGCGACCTACTTTCCCTTCCTTTCTCAGGGAAATGAGAAAAGAGAGCAAGAAAAACGTAGGGAAAGAGTAGGGGAGAAAGGTTCTTCTTTCTCCTGTCGGATATCATCATCATCTTTTCTGAGGAAAAAACTTGCCCCACTTTCCCCACGCGTAAAGATAGATTCCTCCTTTATCTTGTTTTTTCTTTCCCCTTGGCAGTTGGGGAGGATTAATTTAAGGGGATCCTACACGAGACTTTCTTGATGGATTGATGAGATTAAATTGATCTCGAGGGTTGGTCTCTCATGGTCAATTTACTCACTCATTTCCAGATTTGTACTAACAAGCCAATTAAGACTTTTGTTGAGTAATTCTCCCGTCCTTTTCTTCTGAAAGAACTTAGGAGATTCTTATGCTTTTTAATATTTTTTTTGTAAGTAAGGTGTTAATTTTGCTATTTTTTAAGGGAATTTTGTTTGCTCTTCCATTATTTTTTCCCTCGATTTCTGTTATTATTGGTTTGGATGGTAGCGCTGCTGGTGAGGCGATGAAATTTATCGGTTTCATTGTATTTTTATTTTTTGAGGTTATATATGTTAGAGGTGGCTACGAAACATAATCCATTCCTCTCTTGTTGCTTCGAATTGGATTTTAAGTCTGGAGACGAGGAGAGCGTACTTTCTCCAATGTACAGACCAGGGCGAGTTTTTCGCTTTCAGCTTTTGCTCAATTGATCCAATTATCAGGCCGATCCCCACCACCAGCTCTAATGCATTATTCTGTGGTATCGAAAAGAGAGAAAAAAAATTGTCCTTCCTATTTACTTCGACTTTTCATGGAATTGCTGGTGGAATGGGATTCAAAGTAGTAGAGAGGGTGATAATAGTGTATTAAATCGCTGCTTTTTTCATAACTCATCAGGGTGTGAATTGATTCCTCTGGAATTTGAAAAACTTACTCAGAGAGCTCTCTTAATTTAGGTTAAATTTTTTACTGCATCCGTTTTTACCGTTTCATCGCTAAAAAAATCTGCTGAGCTGAAAACTCGAAATTCCCGTAGGGTTCGGTCCGGAAAAATTATTTTGCGGGAACAAAAGCTGTTTCCCCCGAAAATAGCTGTTCCTGTTATGTCTTCTAGGAATAAAAAGTGTAACCTACAAAAATGAAAAGTAAAAAAAAAATTATTGGGACGGCTGGTTTGATTGGCATACCCGAAATTTTTAATTTTTCTATTTCAGTTTTAATTCTTTTGAAAAGACTTATTTACGCTAAATAATGCGTAAAATAATCTTGTAAACTCGAGCTGAAACATTTTCATAAAGCTAGTTTGTGTTACTTTGAATTTAAATTGCGTTCGTTAGGTCAACGGCTCATCATGTCAATTTTGACATCAGTTTTAACAGTTTCTTTAAAGAAATGTGAGATTTTGAAGCATTTTTTGTGATTAAGAGAGTGGTTATAGTAAAATAGTGTAGCACTGCTTCGATATAAGCATGAAACATTGTCCTGGTTAACAAAATGAAGGAAATAAGGACTTGGAACTAACGATTTGAATTTTTTTCTCAGTTTTTTAGATATGGTAAACGTCGTAAGAAAGCCAAATTATACGCCCTCTGAGCAGGTAAGTGTTTTTTCTTTTCTTCTTTTAAACTCACCTTCAGTATTTCAACCTGTATTCTGATTTTACTTTTCTTATTTTTTCCAGGATATATTGCGGTGTCGAGTTTTAACTTCTGGGATATTTGAAACACGGTTTCAAGTGGATAAAGTTAATTTTCAGTAAGTTTTCAAAATATTTTACCATAGTAAAAACTATTTATGGAATATTTCTGTGGGTGAAAAGCTAGTGGTAAAATATTTTTTTATTCTCCTGTGGAAAGTTCTGATTAATTGGACTGAATAATTATTTGCTGGAATAGTACTTGAGCTTTTGTTCCCTTTGACCTCGTGCTGCTCACTAAATTCCCCTTCTCTTTGCTTGGGAGCTCCGTATCCTAGCGTGGATGGATTGATTTAAGTGGGTACCCGATTTAAGTAGACTCTCAAACTTGTTCAAAACATTTCTCCCCTCAAAATGTCTTGTGAAAAGTGGGACTTTGAAGTCTGATATTTTTCAGGAAGTTTTTTCAGTTCGAAAAGTTGAATTCCTTGACACGAGGAAAAGTTAAGTACACACTAGGAAAACCCTTGTTTCACCTACACGGCGAAACGTGGGGTGGATGTAAAACAGAGAATTAGTTGTCCTGTTTAGAAAAATTACGTAAAGGGAGGGGGAGTATTGTTTTATTATTCCAATCTTGTTAAGAAAATATTCTTGAGAAATTGGGCTCCCTGACCTTTAGTTTTCTAATAATGTAAAATTTGTTTGTCTTTCTTATTACTATCCAGCATGTTTGACGTGGGAGGACAGAGAGACGAGAGGCGGAAGTGGATCCAGTGTTTCAATGATGTAACTGCCATCATTTTCGTGACAGCCTGTAGTAGCTACAATATGGTTCTTAGAGAAGACGCTTCACAAAATCGGCTCAAAGAATCCCTCGAATTATTCAAGAGCATATGGAACAATAGGTGAGAAAAAAAAATTTATTCTATTTGATCCTGTTTATTTATTTATTATTGTAATTTTTTTTTTTGGAATTTTCTGCAATATTTAATTAACAATCGAGAAGAGAGCGGTTTTACTTTTTTTTATTCATTCTTATTTTCCCTATTTTCATTCAGTGAACTTTCTTAGTTTGGAAATAAGAAAAGTTGGAGCGACGCTTTCCTATAGCTTCCTCACGCGTAAACAAATACTCGACCAGCGTAGGCGAATATTCGTCTAAGTCAAAACACATTTGGAAAATGACTTAAATCTGAACCTCCGGCTTGACTCCAGCCTGCCGCTGCAGCAGTAAAGCCGCGTATTCAGTCTGTGAATGAGTGAAAAGTTGTTCCTGTATAGCGGCTGGCTTTCTCCCGTGGGAGGACGTTGGCGGAGTGATAGATGATAATGACTCCAGGCAAATCCCTCCGCTTCAGATCCAAACTTCCCCAGTTACCAACTAAAATTTAGATTCCTTTCAGAACTTTGTACTGCTAGTCCCCTGTTTTTTCTAGAAGCTTAAGAGCATTGCTTACGGAAAAAAAATTCCCACCCACTTCCACTACTACGATAACTTAGAATGAATTGTAGATTTCTGAGGTCGAAGATTTTCAAATGGATTTAACCAAACTCTGATTTATTTTTCTTTGTTTTTTTTTCAGGTGGTTGCGAACAATTTCGGTGATTCTCTTCCTAAACAAGCAGGATCTGTTGGCAGAGAAAATCAAGGCAGCAAAATCCCGACTAGAGGATTATTTCCCAGATTTCTCACGCTACCAGACGCCTGCTGATGCCACTGCCGAACCCGCTGATGATCCAGAATTTGTCCGCGCCAAATATTTTATCAGGGATGAATTCTTAGTAAGTCAGTTATTGAAAAAAAACTGAAATTTTAGATTTACAGACTGTTTTGAATGAAAATCCTGGGGTCTTCATCTCTGGAAAAAAAAAGAATCTTCCCATGAGTATACTCCCATGGATTGCTTACTGCTCGCTTTGGATTTGTTTTTAAATCTTGTTTAAAAATAAGTTCAAGATGAAGCGGGTCCAGCACTAATTTTTATGTGTTTAGAAGTAATCTGTGTGGAAAAGTGGAAAAGATAAAAAAAAACACTTTTATCAATTGGTCTGAAAAGAATCTGTGGGTCGATTTTCCTGGACGTCATTCGGCTGTCATACGACCTTATTTACATTCTCACTTAGATTTGCCTGATCGTGTCTTCCATTCAAGATTTCGGTTGATAAGGATTGAGGGAGATCATTGTACTAACGGCTATTAAATTCACTTACGTAATCACCGGTCTCAGTTAAAGTCAATTTAAAATTCATTACTAAATTAAGGCTGATAATAAGGTGGATGACGTCCGGTGAGGAAATTGAGATGTAGGGATCCAGGATGTTTTCTAAACACGGGAAAATGCGTCAAATTACTTGATAAGAGTTTTTGTTCCTATGGCCCTAACTTATTTTTGTCTGATTTTTATTTTCAGCGTATAAGCACAGCGAGTGGGGACGGGAAGCACTACTGCTACCCACACTTCACCTGTGCTGTGGACACTGAGAATATCCGTCGAGTTTTTGATGACTGTCGAGATATCATTCAGAGAATGCATTTACGTCAATATGAGCTATTGTGATGGACTCTTCTCCTAAATAAATTGTCTTCATCTTCATCCTTGATTTTGATTTCTTTTGTTCTCCTTCATTCTCTCCTCCTCCTTCCTCATCGTCGTCGTCGTCCTTTTCAGTCCCAGCCTCAGTCAAGCCAGGAAAAATGAAATCGCTCCTCATTTTTTCAAGATGCGGTGAAAATCAAGGATGATCCCGTAATTAGTATCTCATTTTTTTTTCGGCCCTTATTTTTTATTTTATTTTATTTTGATCTTGATGTACTGAAGAGCTCTCAGTTGCCTTGTTTTAAGCAATCTGAACAAAAGAAAAAATATTATGAAAATCCATTTAATAGGAATTTTAGAAGATTTTAATAAGAAATTTTAGAAATTCTCCACGTGTAAAACTTACACTGTAATATTATTAATTAGGGAAAATCGCTTTCTCATTTTGTAATCTTGTCCAGCCTACACCGCCGCTGAGCTATAGAGTAAAGAAAAAAAAATGATGAGTTTTTAATTAAGCTGAGAGAAAGGAGAAGTTGTTTCAAAAGAATTTTTTGCACATTTTATCTGTCTGTCTGTGAGGAAAAGGAGTTTGAGCCTTTTGTATTAATAATAAATTCATAATAAAAATAATTAAGAATTAAAATAAATTAAAGTTCACCGTGCCCCGTTAATAATAATTTTAATTTATAAAAAATCGAAAGAAAAAATCCAGGCAGTTTATGTTGAGCCCTTGTTGCATCCTTCTTTTTTTTTATTTATAAAAGAGGATATAGAAAGCGTCAGAAATTGTTCAATCGACCTCTCCTTCCTCGTCGTCGTATTTCTTGGGCTAATTTTTGAGTAAATAATGAGAAAACCTGTTATGCGTAAATTAAGAAGGAGCGGATTGGGTGTTAAAATAAGGTGGTGCGTAAAATAAAATAGAAATAATGCTAGGGATAGTTTAAATTAATTATTTCAGAACCTTGCTGCTTTTTTTTTAAGAAAACAAAAGAAATATTGTTACCTGTTGACTGTCTAATATTTATAAATAATCATTCTAAAGATTGTTATATGGAAAGGAATCGAGGATTTGTTTGTTCACCCCAAATCCCAATTTGTAATTTCGTATTTTATTTGCCTGGGTTTGAATTTGGAATTATGGTGTAGGAGGAGCTTGTTCAGAAAATTATGATCTGAAATATGAAGGATTTATGTTGTTCATTTAAGTGTTCCTTTTTTTCATTTCTTGTTTTTGTTGTTTTCACTCTACTATTTTTGTTAAAATTTCATTTAGAATTTTGTGTCAAAAACAACTGATGAATTAGTGGTGCTATATACACAATATACGGTTGTGAACTGATTTGACGAGGGGCTGTTGCTGGAAATTAAAACTTAACTTTTAAATCATGATCACTTGAGAAGGGGAGTTCATGTGAAAACGCACAAAAATAGTTCATTTTTTTTTTCCTTCTTTTTGCAGGGTCATATCCTGGAAAACGTCAAATCAGTTCAAACTTTGAATGGCTCAGTTTTCCAGTGCCCCACAATCATGCTGAACAAACCTCATTTTGCCTTTTTCCTTAATTATCCGGTGTTTGCTAAAGTCCCTTCATTTTCCAAAAACTGTCCTAATATTTCTGTGATTTGAATTCTTGTCCTCAAACTCATGATTTTAGCTAGATTTTTAGAACCCGAATCTAATTTATTCCTAATTTTATTTTATTAAACCAAGAATTGAACTAGGACTTGAAATCTTCGATTTTTTTTCCTGAATCAAATCCTACCAGAAAAGAGCTTTAAATCTTATAGGCATTATTTTAAGAAATAATGATTCCGTGAGAAAAAAATATTCTGAACCC
>JABASM010001209.1:2366-15768 GCA_019776545.1 Brachystomella parvula | reverse complement strand
TTGTCTCTTTTTTTTCAAGATTTTCGTACGCTGTAATTAGTTTTTTTTCTTAAACTTTTTCTCAACCATTTTTAAAACATTTTAGGTTTTCAGTGCTCACTCGTTACTGGTCTCTGGTATAGCGGCTGTAGCGTGAAGCGTGAACATTTTCAAATTTTATGCTTTTTATATATTAACTCAGTTTTTAGAATTACAAGTCACAGCATTGGTGTAGCGATAGAGTTATTTGCAGTTCACCCGCGTATCACAAATTTCATTTTGAACGCTTGCGATGCATGTTAAATGCTCATTAGGCATTCTAAATGTGCGTAACGCAATCTAAATGGTAATGCATTCTATAGTAACGGGAATGACGCGCTTCCATTTGTTTTCCCAAAACCAAGAGGTATGGCGCAAGGAAGATTTCGTTAACTCTTAAAAAGGCGCCACCTTTCTTGTGGTCGAATTTTGTAAAGATATGCATTTCCATGCACAGAAGCCTCAAATTATAAAAAAAACACCAAAAACAAAATTTTAATTTAAAAAAAATATATTATTTTTGAATTGACCGCACTTTTGATTTAAAAGTTTCACGCCGTTGCGCACTCAACGGACCTAGATGCATTTTTAAAAGGAGCGAGGTGGCGATAAAACCTATAAACAACAGCGCGGCGAACCAAAGAATTGAAAACACCGACCCCTATTAAAATGGAGGTCGCCTGTCTAGGGGTTAGACCTGTTTCCGGGTGATGCCTAGCAAAACCTCGAGAAAAAAAAAGAAAATACTTTGCTATATCACGAATTCCCAATTCCAGTTCATCAATGGGGTTTTTGGCGTCTGATTTTCACCGCTGAGCTCCCTCCCCATAGCAGACAGGGTGCCCCCATTCCGATTTACTTGAAAAATTTTTTTGGCAGACTTCTGCTGTTGTACAGACATCTCGGCCAGGTCCCTACGCATTCGTAGAAGAAAATTTGAAGTATGAATCACGAAAAATAATTTTTTTAATTTTCAGAATTTCAAATGGAGAAAAGAAAAGAACATTGATTCAATTCTGCAGGAGAAGAGTATGATCAGCATGGAAAAAAGTTTTCCCATTAACATTGACGGAGTCGACAAAGCAGGGAGACCGAGTGAGTAAAATTCAAAATTAAAAAAATTAGAAGGACGGTTTCCAGGCCTTAATCAAGGTTTTTGTTTTTCGTCCTTGCAGTTTTAAATTACATTGTACACAAGTGGGATATTCGAAGATTCATCTTAGCAGGAAGACGTGAGGAGTATCGTCGCTACCAAGTCTATATCATTGAAAAAGTTGCCCAGAAACTCATTGCATTAGCTCTATCTGGAAAGGACGTTTCCCAGTTTGTGATTCTGATTGACTTGAGCGGGTTTAATACTCGACAGCACGGGTGCTTGCCATGTCTCCAAGGGCTAAGTGACTTTGTTCCTCTTCTCGATGCAAACTACCCAAACATAGCTCACCAAGTCCTCTTCGTCAATGGTAAGTTCAGTGAATAAAAGAGCGGAAATTAGGCCTGGAGATTCGACCTGCGGATTTTCCAAATAATAGAAAAGTAAACACGTCGAACTGCAGCAAACGGTTGCAGCAAGTGAAAAGTTGAAGTTATGGACGAACTTATTTCAAGCGGGAAGTTCAAAAACCCAAGTCACATTTAAAATTTTAAACTATTGCGGGGGATTCAAAGATCCAAAATTTGAGCTGCGAACCGAATTATAGTACATCGAGAGCAGACAATCTAGTATACTATTTACGCTGTAGTATATATGGAAACTGCAAGGTTTCATTTATTGTGGGAAATTCAAAAACTGGAATTCATGCCGTAAATTAAAAAATTTGAAGTGAAGAATTCAATGCTTCACTAATTTAATTTGCGGATTAGTAGCCTGATTTCTGGACTTTGTTTAACTTGTTAAGCTCGTAATTTTTTTTTTGTTTCCCCTTAGCCCCGAGAGCCTTTGAAACCATCATTACCCTGGTGAAGGGTCTCATCCCTGAGAACCGCCGTGATTTCTTCCGTGTGTTTGGATACGACAAGGCAGAATGGAGAGCTTATCTCAACAAAATTATTGATGACGACCAGATCCCTGCAGCCTTTGGTGGGACGAGGCCAGGTCGTCAGTAAAACCCTTCCAAAAGATTTGACAGACTCAAACTGGACTCACTTCCTTCTTATTCCTATTTATTTATTTGACTCTCAATGAATATTGCTTTACTCAGTTTGTATTGTAGAAATTCTGTATAAGTTCATCATAACTAGCACCGAATAAAATCCGTCTTTGGCAATCTCACAACTTGGCGGAGGTGAAGCTGGGAAGGTCTTTAGTGAGTAGGAAGGAGTAGAAATAATTAAAATGGAGAATGAGATGGAGAAGGGGGTCTAGAGTTAAATGAGAGCATCCTCATCGTCTCCGCCCACATCAGACTTTTCATTTCGTTTTCTGGAACTACTTGTGCGACTATTGGATTTTTCCCGCTCTATTTCTTCAGCCGAAAGTACATCCAACCGTTCCAGCATCTGTAGGCTGTACCTCTCAGCTGATCCTAGAATCCAGCAAAGAATTAATTAGCAAGAATTAGAGCATTCTTCGGCAAATCGAATTCAGGACTCGTATGGGTCAGCAAATGTCAGTCACTTGACCTCATGAGGATCTACTGGTCATTGGAAAAGTTACTGCTAATTGAAATTATAGCGCGCTAGATCCTTATACCCTCCCCACTTGAGCTTGAGGGTAAAAATCAGACGCTATCATTACTTCAAGCCCATCGAAACTTGATGTCACAGCTGTCCCCGCGACCGCTACCCACATTTGTTCATGCGGCTTTGAAAATTAAAGTGGAAGGCAAGTCAGAAAGCGGTCCGGGTCCTTCCAATGGATTTGTATGCGACTTTGTCAGACAGGTAGTACTGACCCATTGCTTCAACTTATGTATTGGTCCCAAGCTGCGCATTCACGTCCGTGACCTCTAGGGGTCACCAAAGGTCAATAAGCTGATCTCGCTGATCGAGTCAAGTGATACGTCAATCGAAAGGGCTTAATGTCCTCATTCTAAAAATATACCACACTTGACCTTTTTAATGTACAACATGGTCGCCAGAGGTCGCCAAACCTTTTGCTCAACATTAAATGACCTCTGGCGGCCATGTTTCACATTAAAAAAGTCTAGTGTGGTATATTTTGGTAGCATGCCGTGGCACAGCCTATCTACGGACCCCTGCAACGGCGTGCTAGCCAACGCAGCTCATTTTCACTCCGCTAGCGAGCCAACCAGACCTTTCTGAACGGAAAAGGCTAAGAAGACCTAGCCTAGTTTATGCTTCGACCTTCTGCCTGACCTCTCTCGTGCTCACACGGACGTTTACGCGAATTGTCTCTTCTGGCCTGAAAAATGGCCACAATAGATCCGAAAATTTTAGGCGGAACGTTTAAGTTCGGGCTACGGGGTTCGTTTACCATTGAAAGAGCACGGGAAAAAAGCCAAACTGTAGGTAATACATTTTCTGAACTAAGTACTGGGACTAAAGATTTCGTTTACATGTCAAATTAAAGAAAAAGCGATGCACAAGAACTTCATTAAGCCAGATTTTCGATATTTGATCCAGGGGTGTGGCACAATCCGCTTTTGTAAACCCTGTTTTTGCGATTCGACAGTGAGAAATGAATTTCAGTTAATATCTGACCAACAGGATAGAAAATTCGAATTCTGTCTTAATGAAGTTTGTTCACAATGAACATACCTTCACTCAGACAACTTAACTAGGTCGGTGGAGCGTCCCGATATCCCAGAAAATGTACCTAAGCCCGGTCACTTTTTTCACGGAAATTCTGCAAGTTTGAAGAAGTTTTGCGCTGCAAACCTTAAACTCCGCCATTATTAGCATGTCGTTTTAACTAATCAAACAAACAATAGCTGCGCAAAATTCAGTTAGCCCCATAGCAACAGCTCAAAAAACAAACAGACCCCGTAGCGCGTCCTTAACAGTCGGGAAAAGGGGGTCTGCCGCATTAGTAACTGGAATACTCTCTTGCCCAAGATTGAGCGGTGAGGGAGTCTGTATGAGTGACAGGTAGACTTACCAAAACTCTCACGGTAGCCACACGTACTTGATGTGCGTGAGAAGGAATTCTGACTATCACAGTCTGCACCTCCGTTTTGCGGTGAGATGGATTTCTTACGGTTTGGACGAATACGGAGGGAAGCGTTGGTTGGAGCCTGTTTTGACTCAGCTGGTAGTTGTAGCTCGGTTGCCTCATCCTCTCCGTCCACATCTCTGGCTTCAGGACTGAGGGGAGTTTCTGGGCTCAAGCTTTTTTCCTCTTCAACGTCAATGCTTGAGAACTAGAGAGAAATAATTAAATGTTACGGATTGATTGACGGTATGACGCCCTTGTCTTTTTCTAACAGGTGTACAAAACTATTGGCCGTGTAAACAAAAGAATAAATTCAAAACTCGAGTCTGTCCTGGAAATAAAATAATGACGCCAGCACCTTTGATGCTAACATGTTTTTACCGACGAAATCGGTGTTTAAGGTCACTCTGTCTGCCGCGAGAGTGTCTGCCCACCAAACGTTTTTAAGACGATTGGTGAAACTCAATGCTCTATACAGGCTTCACATTAGTTTAAAGAACCACTTTGTTTTTTTTTTTTTACTGAAGGCCAGAAGGCCGCAAAAATCAAGGTGGTTACGGATTCTGAAAGAGCAGGCCTTAATCTTTATTCTAGAACATTTTTTTATTTCGTTGATAACTTTAATCATGCCGGGGAAATTCGCACTGGAACGGAAGTTTTTAAAGTTTCAAAAATCCGTCAAAATTTTTTGCACGCCATTTTTACATCCGCTGTTTAGGAGACGCCGAAGCCGTAAAAATCCAACTGACTGGTGTCAAGGCTCTTCATAGGGATCACGTTGTTGGTGACAAAATTCATTTCAGTAATGTGCTTCTAATCGGCTGCATACGCGGGGGTTTTGTCGTATTGCCAGATCTAGAGTAAAAAATAAGTACCTCCAAATTTCCTTTCCGACTTTTCCGGAACCTAAAAGTTTTTCTACTCTGGAATTTCTGTCTCTGGAGTCGGTGTGCCTTCGGCTCCTCTTCTAGGATTGACGTGTTTTCCGGAACGCTCCCACCCTCTGGGTTCATTTCGAAACTCTCTTCACTCCGTTCTAAGGAAGGAAAAAAAATTAGTAAATCCTGGTTTGAGTAGCGCTAGAAATGTGCAGAACGGGATGCAGCATGCAACAGTAAAGGGTGAGAAGAAAGTAGAAGGAAGATGGATTTTGAGGAGTAAAGCAATAGAGGGCAGTGTGAGACGAGGTTAAAAGTGCAGAGCAAGTGGAGGAAGTGAAGAAGAACTCAAACTGAAGAAGTAGTTTGTAAAACGGAAGTGTATGAACCTTTGGCTTTGAGTACAGAATTTTCAGGTATTGTAAATGGGGCATCCCCTGCTATGGAAACTCGGCGCATGAAGCGATCCACCATTCGACCTTAAAGACAACATGGAGTACAACAAAGAGTCCTTTCAATTTCATTCACATTCAAAGCTAAGTACTTGACGGGGCTTAGTTTACATGGTATTTATTAGTATAGGCAGTTATTTCTATGCTCAAGCACAGAATGGAACGGGCTCCAATCGTTTTCTTCTTGAAAACATGTTCCTCTAGCTCCTCCCCTCACTTACCTTGTGATTTGACCCGGACGCTGGAATCTCGGTTCAAGCGACTTCCCTTCCCCTCCTCACCCCCACCAGCCCCGACGGATGCAGCTGTACTCGACGAGCCAAACCGAGCAGCAATCCCAGGAAAAAGTTCAGAGAGCGAAGGACGTGGTCTCCTACTCTCCAACTCTGACGTCATGTTCCGCTTCGTCAGAGTTATTTCTTCTAATTTTAAAGGTCATCCAATTTTTTTTTTTTTTAGATTTTATTTACTTATTAATTACTTTTGTTACTTGTTCCCTTACCTTGTTTGCTTTCAAGCTCCTCCTTCAACTGCTTCATTTGATGGGCAATTTCGATGAGGAGGGTACCCTTGCACTTTCCTAGAGTCACTCCACGCATCTTCTCGCGAATCACAAACTGAAAATGCCGCTCGTTGTCATTCGTTGGAGTTTTTGACATCTGGAAATAGGAAAAGACATACTTTAGCTTATGAAGGAGTGTCACCGTCTCGCCGCGTTTGCGCAGGCGTGGATTTGGAACAGAAAGTACCCGCGAGCGTGCGCGCAAGAATGGCCATGAGAAGACGTAATACGAAATTGTTTCTGTTTCCATATATTTTTCCCATAAGTCTTCATGATTTTTAAATTCCTACAACTCTTTCTCCTCCCATGTTTGTGATAAAAATGGCGCAAAACCGAATAGGTGGCGTTACTCAAGCTAAAACTGAGTCCCTAAGACTTGAGATGTATATATGCTTGCTTGCAAGAATATTTGCCTACACGGGCAGATGACCAGCCTCAGTCACAAAGCCAACTCATCTAATTGGCTTTCGTACAGAAAACTTTCTTTGACCCCAGCAAGAATTTGATCCCGAGAACCCCGATCGCCGGCAATTTCAGGCATTTTCTGCTACGACGCGTTAGGCGCGGGAGGATTAAAGCCAAAAGCTCAGAAGCACTGGTCTACTAAGCTTATTTTTCTGAAAAAAACCACGATTTCCAATTAGATTCGAAGCTTGATGAGGATTTTTACCTTGTGAGCAATGAACGGACGGAACATTGGGTAGATAGAAGTGCGAACAGTGACAACGAACTCGAGGAAATCCCAAAGTGCAGCAGCTCCCTCTACCCGATTTCCAAAATGATGAATGTGTCTGACGGTTCTTGGCCACTCCGTACTTAGTTCCGTATCGAAGCACACACAGAGGATTTTGAGCCCAAGGAATGCAATCTGACAGGTTGAGTTCCTCAATTTCCGTTCACAAATGCTGCCAGCACGGGGTCCAGTAGTACCGCCCGTCATTGAAGCAGTTGTATTACCAGGCTCTCCTCCACTCCTGATCCGATGCCCGCTTAAGTTAATACTAAACAGAATCACGTTCAGAATGAAGAGGATGTCAGACTTCCGCATTTTCGGCACATCTGAATCAGCATGAAATTCAGAAAAATGTATTACCCAACAAGAAGCCCATAAAATTGAGTTATTTAATTTTGGATATTTTTTCCATTACCCTTTCGACCACTTCCCACACGAAGGCACATTGGAAGAAGCAAATTGAGGAGCAGGACGTCGGACTTTTCTTGAGAAATGGGAACATTGGGAAGAATCCCGCAGGCTTGCTCCAGTGAATAGGATTCCCCCTGTGCACGGATCTGAAGGGCGAGGAGACGTACGACGGTTGAGCAGAAGTGGGTTGGGGGGATTTTACCCATGAGAGCCGCACCTGCCGAGCTCAGCCCTAACTCACTTGTAAGGCCGTCACCAATGAGAAGGCATTGCTAAAATTAAATGTTTCAAACATTTGAACAAGAAAATGAAAGTGAAAGTAAAAGAAATATTATTTGAAGTTTAAAAAAAAAAAGAAATAAACAGTGCAAACACTGGTGTACGTAATAGCGCGAGCGGACATTTTTATGAATTTTGGACATTTTCTGTAATTTTTATGAATTTCGGACATTTTCTGTAATTTTTATAAATTTTGAAGATTTTCTGTAATTTTTATGAATTTTGGACATTTTCTGTAATTTTTATGAATTTTGGACATTTTCTGTAATTTTTATGAATTTTGGACATTTTCTGTAAGTTTTATGAATTTTGGACATTTTCCGTAATTTTTATAACTTTCGGACATTTTATGTAACTTTTATGAATTTTGGACATTTTCTGTAATTTTTATGAATTCTGGACATTTTCTGTAAGTTTTATGAATTTTGGACATTTTCCGTAATTTTAATGAATTATATGGTGTACTGGGTGTATATGGCATACGTACATACGCATATTAACATATGAGCCAAAAATCGAAAATTTTTAAAACTTCAACGATCGCTATGAAATTTATTGACACATAATCGGTGACCGTAAGGAACACTCACACAAAATTTCAAGTCAATCCGATGAGCGGTTGCTGAGAAAAATTAGCGCAGGGGGGACGGACGGACGGCCGGCCGGACAGACCAACACAGGGAAATGCATGAATAGCTCGCCCTTTTAATAAAATAAAACTTTAAACAAGACTCGGAAGCTTAAACCCGATTTTTGTAGTTTTTAGCCCCGGAACAGTTTGAGCGGCTTAAAACCCATCAACTAAGGCGAGAAGCGGTGACTCTAGAGTGTGCTTCCCTGGCTCACCTGACAAGTTGAAATGAGTGACTTGAGATATGCCATGTGGACAATGTAAGGGTGCCTCCAGAGTGCCTGGTAAATCCCCTTCAGCAGACCAGCTGCAGCTTCCCAGTCAACATGCCTCTAACATTCAAATTAAAAACAAAATCAGTAAAATTAAGGAAATGTTCTCCTTTGTTTTCTTTACCCGAATTGAAGCCTTTTTACAAATCTTAAGGAAGGTTTTGTCTAGTCGTCGGAGAAAAGCCGTGAGAGCAGGGCGAGCACTCTCATGAGACCACTCCCCATATGGAAAGACTTCGTTCATGTAGCGCTGCAGCCCACGGCAAGCCATAGTGGCAGGGTCGTAAGGGCTCACCTTGAGTAAACTCATTCCAACCTCTGACAACCTCTGAAAAAAAAAGTTTATTTATATTCCTAAATATTCCGACAAAGGGCGAATATCCTTCCCTCACCGTATGACTCCTCATATCTAGCAACTCTACAGGCTTTGCTTCAGCCCCTCCTTTCTTAGCCAGCTCAGCGAGACGAACTGAAGTCTTGCTGTAGAAATCTGCAACGAGGCAGAGGAGCGTATCCCTTGGACGACGGAATTCATCACGTAGCACCTCCACATTGTAAAACAAAATCATTAGTAAAAATCTACCCGGAGATTTTCCAAAAGAAAGGATGACGCCCAATTTTCCAGGAGGAACCCCCCATGTTAAACTTTTCTGAAAATAATGTATGGTCGATTCGCGTCAATTTAAATCATTTCACCATTAGGTTATGAATTCAAGTAATTTCAAAAACTTTTAAAATTTAAGAAACGGGAAAAGGTAACAAGATGTCTCTAAAATCGAGGCTAAAATTTCTTGGGAATCTAAAAACATAAAAATTCAAATTCTAAGACAATTGTCTTGACTTCATCTGACAACCAGAAAACTGAAAAAATTTGCGTAAATTAAATGACGGAAAAATCCATGACATTAACTTTGATAGGGCTGGGCCAAGTAGTCAAATAAATTCAAATTCATTAAAATGACGGCGAAAAGTGGAGAGCGGTAGGAGATTTATTTTGTGTAGAACGTAACTGTACCTCAGAGTCTTGCGTGTCACGGTCGTATCCAGTTTTCCTCGAGTGATCAGTCACATACTTGGAGTGGGAGTCATCGTCAGCAAACTCATAACCTGGGGTCATCCCACTCTTGCTGTAGTTTCGCTGGCTCGAGCTCCGGTTGTCAGATGGGGACGACATTTGTGGGCCAGAGTAATTTCTAGAAAAAAAAAATCAAAATTCCTTAGACCCCTCACCTAATGTTTTCTTTCAGATTTTTTAATTTTACTTGGCAAGGGGCTCAGAATTGTTGACGAGTGTACGAATGGCGACTGCGATGTGATTAATAATATCCCGCTCTGTCTTCCCCTCTGTTTTATTTGTTTGAATGTGAGCAAGGTACGGAGGGAGTACAGCCTCAAGAATGGTCAGCATTTGTTGTCCACGGAGTGAGTCGGAGGCATAGGCTACCACGCAGACGCACATCGAAATGCAGTCCAGGACGGTTATTTCATCTGAGTCATCACGGTAGCAGAAGTCGAGGGGGCGGAGGGGCAGAGAGCCATGGATCAGTTCTGTGATGTGGAGGGGATCCGGGGTCGGCGTCTCTAGAGAGAGGAGGAGTCGAAAAAGGCATTTCGAAGGAACTCGTGCTGGGTCACCAAACTGACTCAACTCGTCCGTGTCCAAGAGAGCTGCCAGCGCCCCAAACATCTGAAGGACAAAAGGCTTCCGGTGGAGCAAGTAAAACTCCTTTACTGCAAACTCAACTGACCCCGTCACTAAAATTTAAAAAAAAAAATTAGAAAATAGAAAATAGATGGAAGGTTTACTAGAAGGCAGGAATCCATAAGCTTACCAAGCGGATTACTCTGATGGTTGCAGTAAGTGAGGAGGAGCGGGGGCATGATGAGCAGGTACCCATTCGTTGAGAAAATATTTTTGAACTGTTGGGCGGCATTTATAAATGCAGCGATGACGTAGCGGATCATGGACGCATCTTCAGAGTGTACGAAGAGTGAGCCACTCAAGACGTTGATAAATAAGTGGATGTCACCGGAATAGGCAAAGTTTCCAGACATGGCCTCAAACATTCGTGTTATTAGTTTTGTCCACATAAACTTGTGCAGTACGTCCAGTCCCAGCAGCTCCTACAAATTCAAGAAATTAATTTAAATAAAGCCTTCACATTTCCTAAGATTTTTAAGTAGAGAATCATCGTATTTTGTATTTACCCGCCCCATCATCCCCCCTTTGCAAATATCCATGTCAGACTCAAGGGCTTTTCGAGGAAACGCCGGGAGCTTCATGAGTTCCTCATGTAGAAAAACCACGCGCTGCACCACTTGATCCACGTTCTTCAAAATTGCCCAAGTTAGTGTGACTATCAGAACAAAAAAAAAATACATTAGATACGAGCTTTTAAAAACAATTTCCTTAAATATTCCTCGTTTCATTAATCCGATGTATTTTCTCATTTAGAGATAATATAGAGAAAAAAAATTTTCCGCGTTTAACGGAAAAATTCAAAAGTCGTTTCGAAAAGAATGAGAGAAAATCCAGACTTTTTTTGCACGGTAAACAACATGCTTTTGTGAGCCACCCACCTTTTCCAGTTTCCAAAAACTTGAGAATGAAGGACTGTCTCTGCAGTGCACTGTATGCATGGTCGGGCGACATGTGAACGAGACTAAGCTGAGGATGCTGAGCCCTTGAGAAGAAATAAAAGTCACGGACGTAGGCATTTGGATTGTGCATTTGATCTATGAAATTTAAAAAACAGGTTTTCAATTATAAAATTCAAAAATATTTAAAAAGGTTATGAGCCTACGCGTCTTATGGTCGACTAAGAAGTATTCCTTGTGGTGCTCCTCATCAATGCTGAAAAAATCATGAGACTCTCTCAGGATCTGGATGAACTGCGTATCCTCTTGAACTGGAAACTGGGTTGGAATGCCACCAGCATCAGGACCTGTTATACGAGAAAAGCTGAAACCATTTTTAATTTTAAACACAAAGAAAAAGCTAGCTTTCATTAGCCCCCCGAAACAAAAAAAAAAAGTAAAATAGGAATAGCGGAAAATGAAATGGAAAAATTTGGCTGAATTTATTTTTCTTACCAAGGGGGCCATGGACAATAATTTTTTTGGCTGCAGGTACATTGGCTGTAAGTAGAATAGAGGCATCTGCCTGTTCCTTCCGTAGGATTTGCTTCAAGTCCTTGAACATGATTCCTTGGACGCTGTGCACGACCATCCAGAGAACAGAGAGAGCCGAGCCAATCATCTCCAGACTTGCGTCCTGTGGCGACCTCGTGTGGAACATTATAAAGCCAATGATGTGGTTGTAGAGAGAAAAGGCAGCTTGCTGTGGCAGCCTCGGCACAAACATTATCAGGTGCCGAAGTGTCTAGAAACAGGATTAAATTTTTCAACGATTCCGAACTGAGGCTAAAAATTACCTTGAACATGAGCTCATGGCGTCCCCGAGTCAGCTTCTCAAAAATGTGCCTTAGAAAAAGAGAGGAGTCTTCTACTAGACAATTCCAAAGAAGCTGATAGGCCACTTCGTACACTGCAGCTCTATAAAAAGAAAATGGTGAGGATCTTGAATTCTGAAATTCACCCCGGTTTTTCTGAAATCAGGGACGCCTACTACTTTTACTCTTTTTACCAATTTTGCAAAATCCTTAAAGAATCAAAAAACTAAAATTTTTGCCATCTTTTATTGAAGTTGCGCTTTAGTTTAGCGTTTCAGGCCGCTGCTGTAAGCATTAGAAAAGAAAAAAAACTCAGAAAAAGCATCTCGACAACTTTGAAAAAATTGTAAAACTTCGAAGAACAGCTAAATGGGTCCAAAATGTCATGAAACGAGTTTCTGTATATTTATGAAAGATTTTTGAATGTTTCGCAAACATTTTTAGTGTTTCAGGTGTACATGGCTGACTATTGAGGCTCGTCATGGAGGCATTTTTTTGAACTTATAAAACTAGAAAAATTCTTATGAATGGTACAGAGAGTCAAAAACAAAAAAAACCTGAGCTCATTTTCACGTTTCTTTGCGTAACCACAGCCACAACCGACTAAAAACGTCTATTACCCAGCAGTGGAGACAAAACTGACATTTCTTTTTCTAAAATTTTGTTTCCGTAATTTTCCAACAACTTTTTTTTACTCACTCACCCGTCGAGACTGACTGCAGGGTCATCTAGGAGTTGAATTATGTAAATGGCAGAGGAACAAAGTGAGGATGGAAAGAGGGTGAGGCCTCGATGGTGACTAGATTTCATGTTTGACGTGAGGATCCCGGTAGTCACAGTTACGCTGTCATTTGGTCCTGCGGCTGTTTGTGGCATTTGTGAAGGGCTCGGGCCTGTACCAGCGTTTCCTTGCTGCTGACCCGACACCCCGGCTGCCGCTGTTTCATCGTCAGCCTCCTCCTCAGCAATGGTGTGGTGAAGACCTTGAACACAACCCAGGAAAATTTAGTTAAAAAAATTTCATGAAATCAGAGGTGTCGAATTGGTGTGTCATTTCGGTGTACTTGGTTCATAGGATGCTTGGGCTGTGATGGGAACGGCCGTGATTAGATACTGCTCACGCTCAGTCCGCTTTTTATCCTCCTCGGCCTTGAGTGCCATTTTCACTAATTCATCCTGCTGAGTTTTTCGTGTTTTCGTAGCAGTCACTAGGTACCTCTGCAAAAAAATAATAATTTCCTTCCGTCAGTCATTTCAAAAAAATTAATAAAAAAAAGAAGAAATAAAAAAATTAAACTGTGAATAGTCATAAAAACAAATAATCGGCAAAAATAGATGAAAATAATAATAATTAAATTAAAAATAGGAGTTAAGAATTTTAAAAAGAGTTTAATTTAAAAAATAAGAATAGAAAATATTAAAAACAACCTGCCCGTACACAGAACTTTAAAAAATTTCCTTTAAGCTTTCTTTTACATTACGAAAGCAAAACTTTTGAACAGTAGCTGAAAACCGGTTCAGAAAATTAGTAGGGTCAAGGCGGGTGATTGTGATCACGTCGGGTGATTGTGATCACCCGTTTTTCACCTATTTAAAAGCG
>JABASM010001208.1:0-15771 GCA_019776545.1 Brachystomella parvula | reverse complement strand
ATGTAGCTAAAAATCTTTTTCGAACGAGATACTGCTTTTTCATATCAAGTTTGAAGAAGTTTTGTGCTTCAAACCTGAAATTCCGCCATTGGCGCATGTCATTTTAACCAATCAAACAATCAGTCACTGCGTAACGCTCAGTTGACCCCATAGCAGCAGGACAGAATTCAAACAAACCCCGTAGCGCGTCCTTAATCCATCAAAAGCCGTTGCCACACAGCGCTATTACGCTCTTCGGAAATCTCAGCGCGAACACCAGAATCTCCGTATCACCGCGCTTCATGCGCCTGCCCCATGTTGCGCTTCAAACTCTACCTAACAACCTAACAACTCAACAGTCTCTCCAAACTTGCGATTTTCTCATTTGGGATTTTTTAATATTTGGGATTTTCACATTTGGGATTTTCAAATTGGGATTTTTGGGATTTTTACCTGACACCGAAGAGATTGGCTCAGTACGAGGGTTCGTTTGTCATCTAACCTTGAATGGATTGTGTGTGGAGATTCTCAGATTCATAGTGCCCATTTAGGAAGAGTAATTAATTGGCCGACTGGATCTACAGGCTTTTATTTCAGTGTCAGACTGACCATTAATTATTCTGTGGAGTTACGTGGTTGGAGCAAGGCGACATATACAACAAAGTTCCGGTCTTAGCTATTCAAGAGCTTGACGTTGCATGAAGAAGAAGAAAAGGTCATGCTGTGCCTATTGTTAATTCAAACAGTGAAGAATAATGTCTTCCCAGTTGTCTTCCCCATTCCAGAGCGGAGCAGCAGGCTTTTTTTTGACATCTCCATTTCATTTTTTGACAGTTATTACACAAGTTTGCATGAAGGGACAGCTTTTAGTTTCTCTTCTCATGCATATTACCCCTTGGAATAATATTTCTTTGGAGTCGTTAACAAGGCCCACCAACAGAGCAGATTAGTCACGGCACCCCTTTTACCAATGGGAATTTATTTTACATAGAGAAAAATAAAAAAATAAAAAAATTTCCGATCCAAATTCCAAACTGATAAGTTGATCGATCCTATGTGTAGAGAAAATCCAATTACACTCGATTTCTCAGCTGCCTTTTTTGAGGTTAGGCTCCAGAGACCTGCAAAAAGAGAAACTTTCCTCCCAACTGAATATTTCCTCGACTAGCCTTTCCATTATCCTTTCTCCACTACTCTCATTCTGTCTCTTCTGGAGACATGGATATTTAAAAACTAAGAACGGGGAATTGGAACGTGTTGATGGAAAATAAGGAAGCTAAATCCTTGGAAAATCAATAGACGGACGTCGAAGCACTTTCCTTTTGCTTCTTCCACAAAAAGAAGCCCGGGACAAACTTTCTTTGGGTTCGGAGAAAGTTGAGTTTCCTGTTCTTTTTCTATTGTTCCCAATTTCACTTCTCAGGATAAAGTTTTAATCCACAAATGATTTAGGAACTTGGAATTTTTTCTTTTCTTCGAAATTCAGTTCACACTTTCTTCGATTTGAAAATAATCCTTCCACATCCTCCTCGTCTCAAGTGAAAAGCTTGACAACAACAATACTCATCACCAAATTCAGGAAGAAAGTTGGAGGGAAAAGTTTAGTTAGTTGAAAACGACTTAGGACTCTCTAGACGTCATGTCATTACTCACTGAATCCTCATTAGTTTGGAGAGAAGTCAGAAAATGTTGAAACTATTCCTGAGGCCGGGTGGATCTCAGCTTTCTCTTTTCACTCCTTCATCTTTCCCCAATTCTTCATCACACCTTGAGTGTACACAAGTATATAAAAAGTTGAGTGGGAAATAGAAGAAGGAGGNACACCTTGAGTGTACACAAGTATATAAAAAGTTGAGTGGGAAATAGAAGAAGGAGGAAGGTTATGCTTACGCACGAATGAAAATCCGATTTCAAGGAGTTCAAACTTGACGGCATGAGGCGTCAATAACACTTATCTTTCTTTTCTCCTACAACTTTTCTCCAGTCATTATTCTTCCAAAAAACGGAAAGCATCTTTCAAAGTTGTCTTATCAAAGTTTGTTTTGGGCCAGGCGTTAGGAAGAAGAGGCAAGGGAAAAAGGCCAGGGATTCATATGAATAGAGAAAGCGAAAAATTATTTATTATTTTCCATGAGTGCCTTCGTCCAGCCATAATCGTATAAAAGGAGGATGAGTTGGGGGTTAGTGGCTTTCCTCGCGTGGTGGTCATGGAATCGACGTTTATCTTAAACTTCAACCCTTCTCTTTCAAGCATGTGGATTTTTCCAAAACTTGCAAGAACAAAACAAGAAAATTTTTTATTGGACGGAGGATAACTAGCACAAAGATTTTTCTTGAGCAGATCCCTCCCGACGAACCTGTCAGAGACTGAAGGATTACCCTTGGAAGATTTTTGTCGTGACGCAGTTAGACCTCAGCCTAAGCTCCAAGGTTCCCTCAATCCTTACCGTAACCAAAAAAATTCCCTGCTTAGTGTAAGACAGACAAAAGAAACTGTTGAAAAATGCTGGACTAAACTTCAGCTCCAAACTCTTCAAGTTTTTTTTTCTTTCGGAATTTGGATTCCTTTGTTCTTGGAAGTGAGCTCACAGGAGTCCAGGTCTTTACTTTTTTTCAGCCGCACACGTAATTTGACCTTTCTAATAGAAGAAAGTGGTAGATAACGGTGAGCCATTAGTCAGAAAGGGGATTTCGTGTTGAGCTAAGCACTTTTGCAAATAAGAGTCTCCAGGAGAAAGAGAGAGGGTTGAGGGAATTTAAGAAGTTGGAGAAAATAATGTTGTGAGAAGGAGAAAATCAATGAGACTTTTTTTTTCCATGGACAAAGACCATGGAAGAGAAAGAAAAAAAAGTAGTAGTAGTCACTTCCTAAAGTGGAACTGAGATAAAATAATAAAAGGAGGAAGAAGACAAAAAAAAAAGAAAAATTAGAAGGATTCGAGACATTGGGAGAATAATAATGATTATTTTATCACAAATTGTGGCATGCGTCTCTTTTACTCCATTCTCCATCTCTTCTTCTTCTCAGAGAAAATCTACATAAATCTTAAAATATAATTTTTCCTAGTCTACATCCCTCTTTCCCAAGCCCATCTCTTCATTGTCTCAAGACGGGAGGGAGATGAGGAGAAAGTTGAGGAGAGTCATCAAGAGCTGAGAGCTTTCTCTCTTCTTCCCTTTTTAGTATACGTAATTCCTATGGCAATCTGCTCTGTGGTGAGAGTAACTCTCCATTTTTTCTCACTTAACCTAGGCATCTTCTCATGAAGAAGAGAAACCAAATTACAGAACTTATCCAGAGATGTGTTGCTTCTTGCTTGATGTGGAAAGTCGTTAGCGCTGGAAGAGAAGACAGGAAGGAGAAATGAAGAAGAAGGAAATAAAAATAAAGGAGAAAATCCTAGAGGTTGAGCAAGCTCTCTCATAAATCATCCGTGGAGAACTGCGTGAAAAAATACATCTAGATTAATTGCCTATACAATCAGTTCTGAAGGTAGCTGCCAAACTAGGATTGCAAATGACTATAGGTTTTTATCAGGTTTCATCTCTTTTCTAAAACAACCTCAACTAGCCTCAGAGCAATACTGCATGTAAGAAAACTGTATTTTGACAGATGACAGGAAATTATAATTCGCATGGGAATGGGATCAGGTGGGAGTGGGATTCAGGTTAAATGAAAATAAAACGAGTCGTAGAATGACATGTTACTCGTGAGGCCAAAAATTGATACAACACGAATCTTGTTAGCTTGGACCAAGGTTTTTCGACTCATTAAATTTATTGTACCTAGAGCACCAACTAACACGTACCGGAGAAAGTAAGCGAACGCTGAAAACTTGAGAAAAAATGTGGCGGGAAGCAGAATATGCGCCGGGTAACTGCCTCTCCCGTCCCGCTTACTGCTTATATTTTCATTTCTCACATTCCATACTCCTTCTGCGACATTCCATCTTAAAATCGAGTTGAACGGTCAAGCGCAGGCTTTTAAAGGGACGGCTATTTAAGTGACAATTACTGGATCTTTGACTTTCATAGCTTCGTTTTATCCCGTCACGCGTAAGTTGCATTAAAATAATAATTGCCATGAGCAAATAAGAACATCGCACAACTCTGCTCATTTTATCCTTGCCACACTTTCTCCGTTACGTGTTAGTTGGTGCTCTAGGTATTTTGGTTGTCAAGGAACCTTGAGCTTGGACGTTAGAGAAGGAGTATTAGTCCAGCTCAGCGTTAGGCTGCCATCACAAAGAAATTCAAATTCACTGTTATTTTAGGAGAATATACTAGTTACTGCTCCTCAGATTTGATGCCGGAGTGGTATCTACTTTAGAATGGAAAGGCGGGAAATCTCAAAATTGAAAACACTTGAGAGCGGGGTTGTGTAAATATCTTTTCATCTGCATGCTTAACGGGAGGTGGTTCTCTTAATAAGCTTACAAGGGAAGCTTATGATATATCTACCGCCTTGAGTTAAGCGGTACCACATTTACAGTTAGGCAGCCCAGCTGGTGATTTTTCAAGGTCTCAATTTTTTGTGAGACCTCAGTTTTTGGGACGTATCGATTTATTTTTATTTCCGAAATTTCCACCCTTTGAAACCTCGACAAAAATCGGATTTTGAAATTTTGAAAAATAAGATACCTAAAAATTACCCTAAACAGCCTAATAGTAGACCTCAACATACACTCATACACTCTTTCAAACACGTAAAGTGGTCGTGTGGGTGAGGGGTCCTATGACGTAGATAAAGGGGCCCTATGGGTGTACTTAGGGGTCCCACGGGTGGGTAGAAGGGACTTATACTGGGTGCTGTAGTCGTTTTATGTGGGTTATTTTTAGGTGTGTTATTTGCCAAATTTCAAAATTCCATTAGGATTGAGCCACAAAATTTCAAGTTGCAAAAGTTCAAAGGTCTGTGGAAATTTTCAAAAATAAAAATTTCAAAAACCGATGTCTCCTGAAAGCAGAGATCTTACAGAAAAGTAATGCCGTGAGAAGTTATCACTTGGACTACCCTAATCAGATGTGGTAACCGCTTATCTGGAGGTGGTAGACACCTCATACACTTCCCTTGTTAGTATAGCTACTCATCCATTTTGTTGTGTTAACTTCTCCTCTTTAGCCTTCATGGGTATAAAAGTGAAAGTAGGAAAATAAGGGAGGAGAAAGATGGATTTTTTTTTTTCTCCAAGAAGTGGAAGAAAAATATTTAGGGAAGGGAAGAGTGATTTTTTAATTCATCACTCATCAGCAGCTAACTATGTTTAGTAAAAGATGAAAACTTTCTTGATGATATACGTTGAGCTCTGCTGGCTTTGCAAAGTTCGAGGTAGAAACTCCGACAGTCGCTTTTCCAGCATGAAAATATTAAAGAGAAGTTGGAGCAAACTAAATTAATACTAAGTTTTTTCTCTAAAAGTCCCAATTTAATGAGAGGGTTTGTTCTTACGCTTTGTTTTTTTCTTTTCAGTTATGGTGATATGGTGCCAAAGACGATAGCAGGTAAAGTAGTTGGTGGCGTTTGCTCACTTAGCGGAGTCCTCGTCATCGCTCTTCCGGTTCCTGTCATTGTTTCCAATTTTAGTCGAATTTATCATCAGAATCAGCGGGCAGACAAGAGAAAAGCCCAAAAGGCAAGTCAGAATAATTAAATCTTGTAGACTAATTAAAAACTAATTTAAACTAAAGAAATTCAAGGATTTTCAAAAAAAAAAAGAAGCTTATTATACAAAAAACATGCTAACTGGGAACAGACTCAGCTTCAAGTGCTGCAACCCCTAAATAATAAAAATAGTCCTGCTCAATTTTTATTTGACGTCTTACAGAAAGCTCGATTGGCGAGGATACGAATTGCCAAGGCCTCCTCCGGTGCAGCATTTGTTAGTAAAAAGAAAGCAGTGGAAGCTCGGCTTGCGGCGCAAGAGTCAGGACTGGAATATGATGACGGAAAAGATGAGGATATCTTTGAGTTGCAACATCATCATCTTCTCCGGTGTCTAGAGAAAACCACCGTAAGTTTCCATTTAAGATTTTTGATGAGAATTTTTCCTTCCACTTATTCAACATCCCCATAGGACTACTAGCGGAGAGATTTGCAGTGGTGCTCTGTAGAGAGGGAATTTTTCTCTGCTCAAAATTAAATTAATATGCATAGCAACCTTAACGGCCGCCAGCTTTTCCAGAACCTGATTCACTAAAATTTAACTCTCTGGTTGAAGCCTAGCAGCGTGAGGTTAGGGAAAATAAAAATTAATTTTTTAAGAAAGGAATTTCTCTTTTCTCCCGTCAAATTCTCATTATGCTAAAAATAGTTCTGGATTTTAGTGTTTTTTTTTCTTTAAAATTACTTTGTTTTTTATACTATTCCATTAAGTTTTTCTTTCTGTTGTTCAACCCCCGCTCCCAACCAACAGTTGTCTGTCTTTTGTCTAGCTAAAACAGTAAAAGGAAATTAACCAGTTCCCATTACGAAATAAGTTTGAGTACTTTTTAAATTCCGTTCGAATTCTTTTTCGTCTATTTTCCTTTCTTCCCTTTCTTTTTTGAAAGAAAGAATAAAGTGAAAGCATGATGCTCATCGTCTCATTTCCTTGTCAGCAGCAGGCCAAAAAAAATGCAGCTACAGCTAACTGTATCCTTGTTTTGACTGGGTGCTGGTGCTATTTGTGAGCCAGCTATAATTCTGGTTGTTTTCTTTTAAAATTTTGTTTTGGGAGAAAGTTGTAAAGTGTAAGATGGTCTCCTACCCTTCGCAGGATCGTGAGTTTGTGGAGATGGACGTTCCTCATAATGGACAGCCAAAGAGACCAGGAAGTCCCGTATCACCACCTCCGTCTCCCCATGCCTCAATTGGAAGCCAAGAGCCAACTGCTCTCTTAGCACTATGCTGCCCTACTCGGTGTTGTCCACAGCGTTACCAGGTGATCACTTTATCTCCAGCATCTCACCTTTCTTCATTTTCCTTCTTATATACTTATAGCACTTTTCCATGCGATCTAATTTGGTAATGAGGTCATAAGCCCTCCTTCAGCACTCCCACCTCAGCTTTTAAATGATTTTACGCACAGGTGGCATTTAACTAGAGAAAATTGGCAAAGAAAGGCGTTATTCTCGGCACAGCTTCCTCCACTACCACTGCTTCCTCTTAAAAAAGTTGAACAGTATTTTGATTTTTGATTTTGCTTCAGAGCAGATCAAATAATTTTTTACGTGTAATTGACCGCTGCTAGTTCTCTTGGTTTTCTTCTACCGTATGATTGATTAACGTCGCGATAGCGGCTACCCGCTCACAACCACGCAAACCCGTGTCGCCCACTCACTTTTTTGATCGCCCTCCCTGGCGGAAGTGAAAAGTGGGAACAGGCAGAGTGAGATTGAGCGCTGTACAAAAGAAAGGGGAAAGAACGGGCGACACGGGTTTGTGTGGGGGCCGCTATCGCGACGTTAATCAATCATACGGTATTGGGCCGTTCAGAGAAAGTTTAAGGACGAAAAGAAAAACCCATGGAGAATTTTCAGGTACCATACGCAAATTACGTAATAGAAAATGTAATGAACAAGGAGCTTTGCTTACGTAATTTGCGTATGGTACCTGAAAATTTTCGATGTGTTTTTTTCTCACCCGTAAACTTTCTCTGAACGACCCATTATCACAGCATATTTTCCAAGTACGGATTTTAGGTTTTGCCGAAATCAGACAAATATTTGAATCTCCTGGTTTTTTTTTTTTTTTTTTTTTTTCGGATAAACTCATACTTTACTTTAAACGCTCCAAAATACGGCATGTTCTGAGAAACTTTTAAGTGGGGGAAACAAAATGAAACCCTGCAGACATCCTCCAGACAGTAGATAATAATTTGAAAGGAATTTTCTATTGAGGAAAGAAATTTATTCTGGGTCGGTGACGGAAGCCTTAGTTTTTGTTTTCCTTGGTTTCATGGGTGAAAACGGATTTTCATTTCCTTTCTCTCCACTCAAAATTCTTTTCTTCGTTTGATTACCTCGAGAAAAATCCTTCTCCAACGATCCAAATCATTGTCTCTAATTACATTCCTTTGTCTCGCTCTTTTTCCTCCTCCTGACTCCCACCTTCTCCTGCCCTATCCTTTCAAAAAAATAATTACAAGCCATTAGAGGAGTGGAATTGAAGGGGAAGAATAATTTTCACTCATTTCTCAATCTTCCTTCTACTCTAGTCTTCCCAGCACTAGGAGAAGAAAGTATAGGGAACAATGAGAGAGTTTGGGCTAATGAGCTACTCCTTGTGTCAGGAAAGGACTCACTTGAAATTCATAGGGATTTCCTCGGTGGTGGGTAAAAGGAAATCATTCTCTACTCAAGCAGGGAAGAATTGAGGTAAGGGGGGAGAGTAATGAGGGATGTGAAAGCTGGAGAAAGGAGACTTTTTGAAAAAAAAGGCCTTAGGTGGTTCTCCTTCACATAAATCAATGCTACATTATCGAAGTGCCATTCCTTATCTCTCCTAGACTGGGGATCCCAGAATCATTCCTCAGTCCGAGGGAAGCGGTAGTCGGAAGGCTTTCTCCGACTACCATCTCTTATCTTTTACTTTTACATAGAAGAAAAAGATTCTTCACGTAGTCTTGACTTGTTGAGAAAAGAAGAATTTACATAATGCACTCGAAGGGAAAAGAAATAGAAAGTATTTCTAAATTCACCTTTTTCTTTTGTTCCATAGGAAAGTAGTGACTAGGAGCGTATCGAAAATGAAACGCGCTTCCTATAGTTGGCAGCAAAAGTTTTTGCTTCCTAAAACATGGTACTTTAGCAATGAAGAAATTCCCGAGGTCCTTTTTCCCATTTATCAGATCGCCACAGGGTAATTGGTAAACTGAAAAACTTTATAATTGCTTCTCAACCAGTTTTCGGAGAAGAGAGTTTTCCATAAATTCCAAAATTAACTCCCTATTTTCTGCTTCCATAATTTTCTCATCCTTATCTCCATCTGAAATTGTTATTTCAGGCAGTGGTAGTGGTGGAAGTTGTACAGCGCTTTCAGGAGAAAGAAATGTGTCATTTGAATTTAGATTTCGCAGAAGCGATGATGCCTATTTGCTTTTACCATAGCTTCAATTTTTTTTTTACGGAAAAAAGACTATAGCTTAAAATGTACTATGAGTTATCTTAACTGAGGAGAGCGGCTTATTTTTGTTTTCCTTTTCTTCTTCATTTGTCTTCCGGCCATGATGATCGCAGCCTCCCCCAATCTCTTTTAATTGTTTACGTTAATTGGCTTGTTGGCTCTGCTATTACAGTATATTGCTTTTGTTCTCTTATTAAAATGGGGGTGTGAAGACACTTCCATTTCTGGCAGGCGTTAGTCCCGGCCGTACTTCCAATACTACTCCAGCAGCAGGGGCAGCTCCTACAACCTCAGTCCAAACTCCCACTACTTCCTGTGCTACTGCAGACCGTGTAGTCTACGTTTATAGTGACAAGATTGAAGTACGAGCTGCAAAGGTAAAATGAAGAATTTACAAAAAATCATAATATTTTTGTAAACAGAGTATATTCAAATTCCATCATTCATCTTCCTTGGCTTTAAATTAGTAGTCCCTATCTGTCTCAACCCTTTACCAGTAGAGGCAAAATCCTGTATAAATTTTCGTAGAATTTGGTGATACACCCAGAGTATCACTGGGATTCTGCCTGCTGGAAATAATGACAATACTTGATAGTCAGCCTAGAGATAGGATTTCCCATGCAATTAATTACGAACAAATATAAATCTGACACATGTCTATTTATCCGAGAAATTTTAAGTCCTTGGAAACGGCCAGGAGCACCGCAGATCATATCATCCTCTACTTTCAAATATTTTGGACGAATTTCCAATTCGAGGTTTTTAGACAGAAAGATTTAATTCGTTCTTAAATTAATTATTCATGAATTTGTTCACAAACTAAAATCAAACCTAGCAATAGTGGTTTTTTGAGTGGGCAATAAATTTTCCATTTCTCTAAATATGGAAAACCGTCCAAGGTATTTGAGGGACACAGGGCGGCATTTTTTCAACGGTGCATAGTTAAATACCCAGCGGAAGGAAATTACACAGAACCACGACTTTCACCTCCTTAGCTTGGTGCTGAGGTGAGAACAGGGTCATGAAAGAAAGTGAAAAAATCTCTTTGCTGACACGATTGGCAAAGCTATATACTGGCCGCCATAATAAATCTTACTTCCCTTTCGAGTGAGTAAGTAGCTCTCATTAACTTTCTGACTCTGCCTGAGTTCAACGTCTAATTTTTATTTGAAATTTTTTACGAAAGGCTTTTAGAGATTCTCTACCTCCTCCCCTTGAAATAACGTGTAGAGAGTTGTTTTAACTACCTCTTTTCCCTGTGAAGGCTGTAAAAAGTCTATGGTAAGCAAATTAAAATCAGTTCTCTCAGTGTTTTTTACTCAAGAACTAAAGCCTCCTAAACTTCATGTTAAGCCCCTTGCGTGTCTGTAGCTGAGGACCCAAGGACCTAGGAAGTCAATTAAGTGAGATTTCTTTCTTTACAGCTCTGATCTCTCCTCGCACAGGCATCCCGTCACGTGACATCCAAAAGAAAGCTTCACTTACAAAGAAATTATTGACAGGAAAGGCGAAATTAGTTTCCTCATCAAAAAACTTCATCATGATAGCCTATTATTAGCTTTTTTTTCCTGTATTTACAAATAGGAAAATGAGGGGAGGTTAGTCATAAAAATAGGAAGAGTGAAAATAAGGACGTTTAAACTTGAGGTCGTAGTTTAGTTTGCATAGTGAGCAAATTCCTGTACTGTTAACTAGGCATGACGGTCGTTCCTTAGTCGTAGTATAGTTAGTATCAATTAGTACCAGTTTGCAACTTGAAAAGAATATCTTGGAACGCCAACCTCTAAATTTACAATTCCCAATAGAATCTCCACTTTTNACTAGGCATGACGGTCGTTCTTTAGTCGTAGTATAGTTAGTATCAATTAGTACCAGTTTGCAACTTGAAAAGAATATCTTGGAACGCCAACCTCTAAATTTACAATTCCCAATAGAATCTTCACTTTTTTGTATAGAAGTAGTGAATTTGTCAGTGTGAGCACTGGAGTGAATTTTTAAAGAATTTTTAACCTCCTCATATTTCAATTAAACATTCTAAAATATCGGTTTGTGGTAAAAGAGTAAATTTCCGTACTTCCGGAGGAATGGTTATGATTTGATCTGGCAGCGGGGCTCTTACCTGCGGCTCCCCGTTCTCACGGTCTAATAGCGCAATTTAGGGCAGAATATTGAATTATACGTGAGAGTCATGAAAAAAATCCTCCTCTCCTCCGCCTTCCATGATTTAATGTTGTAGTAGAGAGCTATAAGGAGGCTGAGTATTATTAGCAGGCCAATCTCTCCCAGCTCTCCATTTCCCCCGCCATACGTTAGACGTAGTAAGGATGGATGGCGACGGCGTCATAGCCTTGCTTCCGGAGGAATGGTTATGATTTGATCTGGCAGCGGGGCTCTTACCTGCGGCTCCCCGTTCTCACGGTCTAATAGCGCCATTTAGGGCAGAATATTGAATTATACGTGAGAGTCATGAAAAAAATCCTCCTCTCCTCCGCCTTCCATGATTTAATGATTTTTTGAGAGTGTCGAGAAGGAAAATGGACTTCCATTTCACGGACGAATTTTGGTGGACATGAGAGACGAGTTGTAGTAGAGAGCTATAAGGAGGCTGAGTATTATTAGCAGGCCAATCTCTCCCAGCTCTCCATTTCCCCCGCCATACGTTAGACGTAGTAAGGATGGATGGCGACGGCGTCATAGCCTTGTCACTTTACTTTTTCCTCTTCTAGCTTGGAGTCTCTCGGAGTCACTTATTATTTTGACACCTGACGGCTCTAAACCACCACCGTCACATGATTGATAATTCTGGAGAGGGAATTGCCCTTCCTTCCAGTGTGAAAAGAGAAAGGCGGAGGAGAAAGTCCCTGGGAACTCGGAAACCACTTTTATGGTCTTGTTTCCCTCATCTCGTCAACAACGCTTTCATCAATTACAATCTCTGATCTGTTGGTTGTGATGATAGGATGATGAAGCCTGGCGTCATGGGAAACTCTATTCCAGGCTTGACGGAATGAGGCCTATACCTTCTCCATTTTAGCTCAGACACCTTAAATAAATGACAAGCTCTATAATTAAATCATGGTCTCTGCACAAGAAACTAATTAACTCGAGTATTCTATTTCCGACTCAGTGCTCTCCGCTCCTTTTTTTGAAAAACTGAGAATCCAGAGTTCCAATAAAAAAAAACAATTGACACCCTAATCAGCATGTGTGTGTGCGTGAGTTTTCAATGTAAATGAATTTGTGAAAGGAGGCATGCTCTGCAGGCTGCATCAAAAGGAGAAAACACCTTTCTCCTCCTCTGTGAAAATTGAATTGCTAGAATTTAGTAAGCAGCTATGCTCAAAATGCTTTTTTGTCTTGCTCTCTTTTCCCTGTCTCCTCTGCTCTGCTGCCACACCGTGAATTTTTCCCACTTGTACTTTTGTACACTTTTTCACTTTTGCAAAACTACAAAGTTTTTGAAGTTTCTTGCATTTATTTTTTGATTTTGTGTTTTTGATAGAGGAATTCGGACTGTGGGAAACGTCTTTCTTGCTCAAAATAATAAGATTGCTTGAATTATACAAAAAAAAAGTCTAAATTTAATTAGTAAAGAAATGGTCAAACCTTAGTAATTCAATGAGAGGGGGTAAGTTAGAAAAAGAAAATGATGACTTTCAGAGGAAAATATCAGTCATCTATGAGTTCAATTTTGAATTTTAGAAAACTTAGCTTTTTTTTTTAATTAGGTTATTAAAATCTATTATTATTACTAGAATAGGAGTCTTTGCCTTGAAATTATTATTTCCTTTCCTACTTTAGAAAGCACAGTCCGTTTATAATATTTTTTCTCGTTTTTCTTTTGCGTTCTGAACACTATAGAAGCATGAGGCGACGCCAATGCGTGAGGTTGCAGCGGAGGATCCTGATGAGTTGAATGATATTCAGATTCGACTGAAGGCTGATCATGAGGGCCTCCCATCCACGACTACCGGAAGGAAGACTTCATTTCCCGAAGGGGGCGGACCCACCGTCTCCTGGTCAGTTGGAAAAGGGACAGCCTCACCTTCAGCTAGCGTCGCCACGAGTCGGCTCAATGCCACAACGAGTCCAGTAACAACCGTGACAACGGCTCTCGTTACCCTACCCGCTCCTGCCACAGTTGAACTCGAGTCACGGACATCCAGTAGTCAAAGTCAGGGCACGACCTCAACTCAACCCGGAAAACAAAAAAATGTAAAGGTATCTAGGCTCTAGGGGGTAACCTTGACTGTAAACCCTCCTAGCTAACTATATACAGGGAATCTCGATTCAGAATCTCCAAAAAATGCCCAAGCTAATCTCAAACTATACTATAAGAAAAGTCTCAATTTTTCTATGAAACTACGTAGAAAAAAGATCCTAAACTCCTTTTGGTGCTAAAAATTGTATGATGTGAAGGGTAAAGGTTTATATGAGCTGGAAGACAGTCTGACCTAATTTCTCCAGGTGGGGGAGGAGAAACGCTGAGTGGACATGGACAGAGAAAGCAGAGGGAGAAAGTTCACTTTTGTCATCATCATCATTATCTCGTACTCTGGATGCAATGTGAGATTGCATCATCAATTTCCTAACCAACTAGTGATTTAACTCATACGGTCTAGTAGACAAGGATCAATTTTAGATTTGTAATTTTGAGAAATCTTCGTACTCTGGATACAATGTGAGATTGCATCATCAATTTCCTAACCAACTAGTGATTTAACTCATACGGTCTAGTAGACAAGGATCAATTTTAGATTTGTAATTTTGAGAAATCAAAGACGAGAATTTAATTCAAGAGCTCAGAGTAATGATACTTCAAACCCTTTTCTGAAAAAAAAAAGAAGAGCAAACATAACAAAAGCCAAAGTGAAGATAATACTTTCAGTTTCTTTGAGCCCTGAGTAAACACTTGAAAAACCCAAGGCCAAGGATTATTGGAAGACTCCAAGTAAACACCACCCGCCCAGCTTTTTGGACCAAGGATTTTCACAAAAGAGGTCATGTCAAGTTTTTACCTATTTTCAATAGCCCTTCCTCCTCAATTTCAATCTGAGATTTTTTTGAAACGAGCAACCTTCATCAACCTGACTGCTATTTCTCAATGTTTTAGCTCGATTAATTGCTTCCCAAGAGATTAAGTTTTTCCTAATAGTAAATTACCATTTGAGAATTACATAATCGGCCATTTCATTTTTAATTCAATGAAAATTTGTTGAAACCTCAGGAAACCCCTGTAGACAAGAACCTAAACTGCGAGTACCTAAAATTTATATGCAGAAATCTGGATTAAAAAATAAGTAAAGACCAGAAAACAACCTAGCATCAACTTAAATATTGACAAATAACAACCCTAACCTCATTTCAATGTCAGAGAAATTATTGGAGGCTACAACTTCAGCTTAATTTCATACCCTGATTTAATCACGTGTGAAGGAGGAAAAAAAAGGAAATTTCCAAGCGCCAGGGTTCAAGTTTATTTGTGATGCCAAGCGGCCTTAAGCTGGACTCCTGGACAGAGGCCAAGAGAAAATCCTGGAACTGAACCTCAGTCCAGCCATAAAGAAAGATCCAGGTTCCTGATTGGCTCTGAAGATACGGAGCTCCTACCTACTTTCTCCAACGAGAGAAAGTAGATTAAAGAAAATGATGACGGATGGTTGCTTTTTCCTCTTGTAAGGATTTCTAGGCGGTTGATTAAATGAAGGGATGAATTAAATCTGAAGTGCCCTGCAATAACTTTCTCCTCCTTCCCCTTTTACTTAACTTATTTGTATCTCTGCTCTGTGCTCTGACTAGTCATGCCCCTACAACAAAACGATGGACAGGAAGAGCTTAGTCAGGAACAATGGGGAGTTGTTACTAAAAGAAGGGAGTAAAAAAAAACTATCACCTACACAATTCATCCTCCAGTTTTATTATTAGTGAAACTCAAGGGAAATTTTGTAATACCTAAAATTAAAAAACTACTGTAGGAATGATATGGATTTTTGGTCTAATCTGTTATTGTGTAAAATCTAGATACTTAAGGGAGTTCTATTAGGTGACTGGCTATTAACAATAACTGAGATACCCCCTATCAAAAATTTATTATTAGGATTCTTACTTCTTATTTTTCTCTTTCCATGTTCAAAGAAACAAAAATTGATGGGCGTCATTGTTCACTGACGTCACTATTCTCCTTCCTCTGTCACTTTCCCTAGAAACTCAAAACTAGGTTATATGAAGCAAAAGGTACTCTGATTATTACTCCTGGCTTGTCAAACGGTTAGGTTAAAGGAAAATAAAATGTTGAGGAAGTAATATATACAACCTTCCGGAAGAATTATATACACCCTCACGGTGCTCTCACTCTCTGAATATTGATATGAGATAAAGAAACATTCCGAGTTCTTAGCAAAATTAATTATCATGATTATTATAGTCAAACTATTATTTATTATCATTATTTATTTACTACACCTAAAAACCCGGAAGCGGTATCATTATTAAAACTACAGTTTTGTTATTAAAGCCAATATTCACCAAAGTTTATACTCTTCCCGGAACTTCCATTGACTTCTACAAATAATAAACCGTTAAACCGGAGTGTAACAAAGGGGTGAAACGAAGTGTTTGCATTTTGGGCTGCTGAGTCTGGCTCCGCTGTCTGCTGACTTGATGAACATTTCTTCCAAAAGCAGCTGAGA
>JABASM010001207.1:0-15787 GCA_019776545.1 Brachystomella parvula | reverse complement strand
TACCAAATTAAAAAATTAGAAAGAATAAGAGTAAAAGTGTAAATAAACATTAAGAATCTTAAAGAATTGGGTAAAAAACTTTTTCAAGCTAAACTTATAAGTTTATCGTAACGTAAACGAGGGTAAGTCCCCCGTACTCAAATAAATAAAAAACAAAAAAATCACCCCAAAAAATTAAATAATACTAAACTTTTAAATCCACCAAAGAAAATAAGAACTATAAGATAGGATATAAAAATAATTCTGGCATATTCAGCTAAAAATAGTAACGCAAATCCCCCTCTTCCGTATTCGATATTAAATCCTGAGACCAACTCAGACTCACCTTCAGCGAAATCAAAGGGAGTACGATTAGTTTCAGCTAATATAGAAGCTAACCATATTAAAAAAATTGGTAATAGTATGTAAAAAAAATAAGCATATTCCTGGTTTACACTAAAGTTAGAAAAATTAAAACTGAAAATCATTAACACAAAAATAAGGAAAAAAAAAGCTAAAGAAATCTCGTAAGAGATGGTTTGAGCTACCCCGCGTACTGCCCCTAACATCGCATAATTTGAGTTAGATGATCAACCACTTCTTATTAAACTATAAACCCCAAAACTCATACAACAAAATAATAGTAATCCCCCTAACTCTAATCTTATAAAACACCCCCCTCTAGGTAATAAGGATCATAAGATTAAAACAATTATAAAAGAAACTACAGGGGATAAATAAAAAGGTATTAAGTTAGAAAAAGAAGGAATCATCTGCTCTTTAGTAAATAATTTAATGGCATCACTAAAAGTCTGTAAAATTCCTATGAAACCTAATTTGTTAGGCCCTTTACGAAGCTGAATATAACCTAGCACTTTACGTTCCAACAAAACAATAAAAGCTACACATACTAACACAGCTACCACTATCAAAATATAAGAAAATAAGATAAACACATAAGTTATTTTAATTCTATTAATTTTATTAAGCAAGGAATAATATTAAATAAAATTTATTTTTTGTTAAGAATCTAAATCCTATGCACTAATCTGCCAATTTAATTTTTCTAAATATTAAATGTAAGTGGTCCTTTCGTACTAAAAAACATTTCCTAATCTGAAGATAGAAACCAACCTGGCTTACGCCGGTTTGAACTCAAATCATGTAAAATTTCAACGGTTGAACAAACCGCCTTTTTCAGAGACTGCTCCAAAAAGGAATTATAATTCAACATCGAGGTCATAATCTAGTTTATCGATATGGACTCTTTAAACTAATTATGCTGTTATCCCTAAGGTAACTTTTTACAAATTTAAAAGACTAGATTAACAAATATAGTGTAAACCTACTACATAAAGAAATTACCTAAATTCTCTAATTCCCCCAATCAAACTTTTTTACCACTGATAAAATACCTCTAATGAAAATCAATACCAAATAATAAAGATCTATAGGGTCTTATCGTCTTTCAGAAATTTGTTAGTATTTTCACTAACAATCAAATTTTACTGAAATATAGACTATAAAGCACTTCATAGTTTTACCATTCATTCCATTCCCTAATTAAGAGACTAATGATTATGCTACCTTAGCACGGTCAAAATACCGCGGCCCTTTATAATTACAGAGAGCAGGTATTACTTTTGATTTAAGCCTAAAAGAAATGTTTTTGTTAAACAATCTAAAAAATTATTGCCGAATTCATTTGTATTAAATGAAATTAACTTATTTTTAATTTAAGTTTCAAGCTACTCATTCTAACATTATAAATCTTAATTTTAAGTTAACCAAAACTCACTAATGAAAGTTAATTAAATCATTGATATGAAAAAGATAAAACAACTTTATCAAGTAAAGCTTATTTTAAGCCTACACACTTTATATTTCTGAATATAACTTATTCACTACCTTAAAAGATTACCCCTTAAAGTTAATTTCTTAATTTAAAATAAATAAATTTTGCCTTAAAATAAGAAACTAAAATAATTACTTTATTTAACCAGATATCTTAAAAAACGAATAATATATAACTTCTAATAAAAATTCTAAAACAATTATGAAATAATGCTAAATAAATTTATTAACTCTTTAAATTTCGGGACTATTATTAAAATCAGTTTAATTGTTACTAAACCCTTATACAAAAGGTACTTAATTTATTTTTTTACTACAACTTTACAGTTAAAACTAATAACGAATCATTCTAAAATATACTTAATCGAAAAAAACTTTATAAAGAAAAAAAATTCTTAAAATCAAACCATCGTAAACTATACGATTATTTTTAGTGTAAATAAAACTCTTTAACAAGATCTAGCTTGCTAACAAGAACCTCCTTCCAGTAGTCCTACTTTGTTACGACTTATCTCTATAAAAGAGAGCGACGGGCGATGTGTGCATATTTTAGTACATAATCAAACTCTATAATTTTTAAATTTTACTTATAAATCCTATTTAATTAAAAATTTCAATTTATACCCCATAATTTTAAATTTATGTAACCCATTTAAACAAACCCATTCATTACACCTTGATTTGTCAGAATATTCTATAAATCTAAGAAAAAACTTTTTTAGTTCTCTCTTTTAACAATGATATATAAATATTTAGATTAGTAAAGTCTATCGTGGGCTATCAATTACTCAACAGGTTCCTCTAATAAGTAAAAAATACCGCCAAATTCTTTAAGTTTAAAAAAATTTACTACTTAGGTAAATAATTTTTATTAGAATAACTGGGTATCTAATCCAGGTTATTTGACTAATTTCATTTAAAGTTTTTTAACAATCTTTATAAATTATACACAATTTTACCTGGGCTATAATATTTTTAATCTAAAACCTAAAACTTAATTTTCACCAAACAAATTTAATAAAATTTATGGGTGTAACCGCGAATGCTGGCACACATTTATTCAATTTCCTTTAAAAAAAAATTCTATACCCACATAGGTTGTATAATATAAAATACTGTCTCACAAATAAAAAAAATTTAAATACATGTATAACAATTTTATAATAAATTAATAAGCCAAAATAAAACTTTTATATTATTAAAGTAAAACTGATTATTTAACTCTTTTTTTTTAATTTACAAAAGAGTTAAATAATATAATAAATACTTATTGTTAATATAAACATCTTTTATTAATATTATAGCTGTGTAACTGTTTAATTAAAGTAATAATAACCTAAATGATATTATATATATATAAATGTATAATAGATTTTTCTGGCCCGTTTATAATAATAAATAAATGTATAATTTTCACTTATATAATTTATATTTAATATATGCATCTAGATCCCATTTAAAATATTATTATTATATAAGATATTTATATATATATAATTATTTATTATAAAATGAGCTTTTTTTTCGATTTTTTCTCTAAAAATCCCTAAATTTGTAATTTTTTTTTTAATTTTTGAATAGTTCTTTTTAACAATTCTATAAAATACAAAATAATGTGCCTGAAAAAGGAGTATTCTGATGGAATAAATTATATAGTTTGTGCTATCATTATTAATAAGATAATGTAATTAATAAAAGAATAATACTTGTAACATCAAAAGTTACTGTGCCTGGACACTAAACTACAAAAAAAAAGGTAAGCTAAAATAAGCTACTGGGTTCATACCCCATTTATAGAGTTATTCTTCTTTTTAATTTTGCTTAAAAATAAAATATTTATTTTTTTTCCTTCACTTATCTTAGGCACATTAATAGCTATCTCAGCCTCCTCATGATTTACAGCATGAATAGGCCTTGAAATTAATTTAATGAGAATGACCCCCATCATTATCAACAAAATTAACTTTTTAACAGTGGAAGCTTCTATTAAATACTTCTTAATTCAAGCGATGTCATCTTTAATTTTAATTTTTTCTTCGTTTTTAAGATACACTTCCCAAAAATGAGGCTTCCTTTTAAGTTTTGATAACATATATTTTATGTCTCTTTCTTTAAAAGCTGGGATTGCTCCCCTTCATTTTTGGTTTCCTCAAGTAATTATATGTTCTAATTGAATTCAATGTATAGTTATATTAACCTGACAAAAAATTGCTCCATTTATTCTTATATCTTACTTGAATTCAAAACTAATATCAGCATTTATTATTTCTTCAGCTTTGATTGGCACTCTAGGAGGAATAAACCAAATCAATATTAAAATAATCTTAGTTTATTCTTCAATTATTAATTCAGCCTGAATACTAAGTCTTTCTTCCACGAATGAGATTTTCTGATGAATGTATTTCTTATCTTACACTTTTATAACATTTTCAGCTTCTTATGTATTTATTAAAATTAGTATTGAAAAAATCTCATCTCTCCATAAAATAAGTTTACCTTCTTTAGCAAAAATTGTTTTTTTAATAAATTTTCTTTCTCTAGCTGGATTACCCCCATTCCTAGGTTTTTTTATTAAAATCATAGCTATTAATATACTGATAGAAAATAATATAAATTTATTAACTATTATTATTTTAATTACTACATCAATCCTTTCTTTTTATTTTTACCTCCGAACTTCATATTCCTCATTATTTATTAATGAAACCTCATTATCCATTAAAAGAATGGTAGAAACTACTGTGTACTTAAAAATTATTTTTTTATTGAGAATATTCTCTTCATTAGGAATTTTAATAATTCCTCCATTAACTTTATTAACCTAAAACAATTTAAATTGTTTTAGGTTAATAAAACTCTAGACCTTCAAAGTCTGTAATAAAAATTAAATTTTTTAAACTTTAAAATTTTGAGCCCCCAAAAAATAATAATGTTTAAAGAAATAAATTAATCCCTGAAAGTTTGCAACTTACTATTCTTCCTAAACTAATTTCTCAATTTATAACAAAAAGGTAGACCCTATAATTAAATTTACAGTTTAATGCCTCAATTCAGCCATTTTATTAATCGATGAATATTTTCAACCAATCACAAGGATATTGGGTCTATGTATTTTTTATTTGGAGCTTGAGCATCCTTCACAGGAACCGCTTTTAGAATCCTAATTCGTCTTGAATTAGGCCATCCTGGTTCTTTTATTGGAGAAGATCAGACTTATAATGTTATAGTAACTGCCCATGCCTTAATTATGATTTTTTTTATAGTTATACCAATTATAATTGGAGGTTTTGGCAATTGACTTGTACCTCTAATAATTGGAGCACCAGATATAGCATTCCCTCGAATAAATAATATAAGATTTTGATTATTACCTCCATCACTTACCCTTCTTTTAGCTGGAGGTATAATTGAAAGAGGGGCGGGCACTGGATGGACAGTTTACCCCCCTCTTTCTTCAAATTTAGCACACGCTGGAAGCTCAGTCGATCTTTCTATTTTCAGTTTACACCTGGCAGGGGCTTCGTCTATTTTAGGTGCTGTAAATTTTATTACAACTATTATTAATATACGATCAGCCGGAATAACCTGAGACCAAATCCCCCTATTCACCTGATCAGTATTCTTAACTGCTATCCTTCTCCTATTGTCCCTTCCAGTATTAGCAGGAGCTATTACAATACTTTTAACTGATCGTAACCTCAATACCACTTTTTTTGACCCTGCAGGAGGAGGAGACCCAATCCTATATCAACACTTATTTTGATTCTTTGGCCACCCTGAAGTTTATATTTTAATTCTTCCTGGATTTGGGGTAATCTCCCATATTATCACATTTGAAAGAGGTAAAAAGCAAACATTTGGTCAACTTGGTATAATCTATGCAATAGCAGCTATTGGGGCATTAGGGTTCATTGTATGAGCACATCACATGTTCACAGTAGGAATAGACGTTGACACACGAGCGTATTTTACTGCTGCAACTATAATCATTGCTATTCCTACAGGAGTAAAAATTTTTAGTTGAATTGCTACACTTCAAGAATCTAACTTAACACCAACCCCGACTCTTCTTTGGGCTATGGGATTTGTATTCTTGTTTACTATTGGAGGGCTAACGGGAATTGTACTGGCTAACTCATCAATTGATATTATTCTTCATGATACTTACTATGTAGTGGCTCATTTTCATTATGTTTTGTCAATAGGTGCAGTATTTGCCATTATAGCGGGATTAATTCATTGATTCCCATTATTAACTGGTGTAACACTTAACCCAAAATGACTAAAGACACAATTTATAATAATATTTCTAGGGGTGAATCTTACATTCTTCCCACAACACTTCTTAGGTCTTAACGGAATACCTCGACGTTATTCCGATTACCCAGATGCTTTTACTTCCTGAAACTCAATTTCTTCAATTGGAAGATATATTACCTTAGTTTCTATTATTATATTTACCTATTTAATTTGAGAGTCCATGGCTTCTAGTCGTTCAGCAATATTTAACTATTTTGCTAATCCTAATATTGAATGAGTCCACAATACCCCACCTTCAGACCACACTTACTCAGAACTTAGATTAATTTATTATTAAATTGTAAATTTAATGTGGCAGAATAGTGCAACGAATTTAAGCCTCGTGTATAAATAAATTTCTTTAAAAATCGCTACTTTTTCAAGTATTGGGTTTCAAAATGCATGCTCCCCTTTGATGGAAGAGTTAATTTTCTTTCATGACCACATTATAACAATTCTAATTCTTATCACTGCAGTGATTTCTTACAGAATGATTTCTTTGTCTATAAATAAAAATATTAATAAAGTAATAATTGAATCTCAATCGCTTGAACTTTTTTGAACTATTGCCCCTACCTTTATTTTAATTTTTATTGGGATACCTTCAATTCGCCTCCTTTATATATTAGACGAAGTATTTAACCCCTTAATCACAATTAAAATTATAGGACATCAATGATATTGATCTTTATGAATATTCAGACTTCCTAAATACTGAATTCGACTCGTTTATATTAAAATTAAATAAAAATCAAATAAGAGCAATTCGTTTATTAGATGTAGACAATCGAATAATTATTCCTTTAAACTCTCAGATTCGAGCTTTAATTAGAGCTGCCGATGTACTTCACTCATGAACAATTCCTAGTCTAGGGATTAAAGTAGATGCTGTCCCAGGACGTCTAAATCAACTAAATTTTTTGACTTCACGGCCAGGTCTATTTTTTGGTCAATGCTCAGAAATCTGTGGAGCCAATCACAGATTTATGCCAATTGTTGTAGAAAGTACTAATTCAATAATTTTTTTTAAATGATTAAAATCTTTATAATGTCTCATTAAATGGCTGAAAGTAAGCTTTGGTCTCTTAAACCAACAATAATATATTAACTCATATTTTTAATGAAAGAATTAATTTAAAAACAAAATATAGGTATGTCAAATCTAAGATACTTCCTGGGTATTCTTTTATACCTCAAATATCCCCTTTCAATTGAACAATCCTCTTATTAATATTTCTTAGTGCTTTAACTTTTACTGTAAGAAAAATTTCATTTACTAAAACCTTAAAAACTAATTCTTCTTTAAATACATCAAAAACTAATAAATACTTTTCATGAATATGATAGTCAGACTTTTTTCTAGATTTGACCCTTGTTCCCCCTCCTCTTTATTTTCTAATTGAATAAGAACTTTTCTCTTAATATTAATTTTGCCCTATCAATTTTGATTAAACTCAAATCGTCATCTAACTACTTTAAAATTAATTATAAGAACTTTACATTTAGAACTTAAAATACTAATAGGATCAAAGAACTCCCAAGGATCTACTTTAATTTTTTTAAGAGTTCTTTTTTTTATTGCTTTTAATAACTTTTTAGGTCTTTTCCCTTACGTATTTACTAGAACAAGTCATCTAGTGACCGCTCTTTCTGTAGCTATGCCTCTTTGGGTTTCATTTATATTATTCGGCTGAATTAATAATATAAAATTTATATTTGCCCATCTAGTTCCTATAAGTACACCTAATATTTTGATACCCTTCATAGTAATTATTGAGACAATTAGAAATATCATCCGTCCTTTAACCTTAGCTGTACGTCTTTCAGCTAATATAATTGCAGGACATTTACTTCTTACACTTTTAGGAAATCAAACTTCATCTTCTAAATCACTTATTTTAATTGTTATACTAATTTTACAAATTAGTCTTCTGCTTTTAGAGTGAGGTGTATCCATTATTCAAGCATATGTTTTTATAGTTCTTTCTTCTCTATACTCAAGAGAAGTAGTAGATAATCATTAAACAACTCTAAGTATAATCTTCAAGACCTATTTTAATACAAATGTTAGTTAAAAAAAATCATTCTTTCCATTTAGTAGACCAAAGACCTTGACCCATCACAGCTGCTTTTGCAGCATTAATTATAGTTACAGGACTAACTAAGTGGTTCAACTCTAATAGCACCGAACTATTATTGATAGGAAGATTAAGCATAATTATAACTACTTATCAATGATGACGGGATATCGCTCGGGAAAGAACCCTGCAGGGGCTTCATACTATATTAGTGGTGTCGGGATTACGTTGAGGTATAATTCTCTTTATTACTTCAGAAATTCTATTCTTTTTTTCATTCTTCTGAGCTTTTTTCCATAATAGACTATCACCTTCTGTCGAAATTGGAACCCTTTGACCTCCTCTGGGTGTTATCCCCTTTAATGCCACTCAAGTACCCCTTTTAAACACTATAATCCTTTTAGCCTCAGGTATCGCTGTAACATGATCCCATCATGCACTTATAGAGAATAATTTTACTCAAGGAACGCAAGCCTTAGCATTAACAATCATTTTAGGAATTTATTTTACTAGACTTCAAGCTTTAGAATACTATGAAGCTTCATTCTCTATTGCAGACTCCGCATACGGGTCTTCATTTTTTATTGCTACGGGATTTCATGGAATTCACGTTTTAATTGGGACTTTATTTCTTTTTATCTCATACGTACGAACTTTATCAGGTCATTTCTCTATGAACCACCATTTCGGGTTTGAAGCAGCCGCCTGATACTGACACTTTGTAGATGTAGTATGACTTTTCCTCTACTTAAATCTTTATTGATGAGGAAGATAAAAAAATAACCTTCCTTTAAGATTTAAGGTAAATACATTTTTAGTATATAAATATATTTAACTTCCAATTAAAAGATCTTTTTTTTTTAAGAAAATGTAATTCATTTAATTTTCACTATTAGTTTATTTACCCCAACTCTTCTTATTTTCATTAATTTAGGACTCTTTAAAAAATCTTTTTATTCCCGAGAAAAATTAAGACCATTTGAATGTGGGTTCGATCCTTCAGTTCTCTCCCGTAACTCATTTTCAATAAAATTTTTCTTAATCGCAGTAATTTTCTTAATCTTTGATATTGAAATTGCTTTAATTCTTCCCACCCCCCTCCTTAAAAGTAACTCAAACCTAGTTTGTTTAAACTACCTATTCATTTATTTTATAGTAATCCTAATCTTAGGATTATTTTATGAGTGAAAGGAAGGAAGTTTAAACTGGCTTAATTAACTAGGAGTATAGTTAAATATAATATTTGGTTTGCACCTAAAAGGTACTCAAGAGTTACTCTTAATAAACAGTCTAGTAAGAAGCGAATAAATTTTGCAATCAATTTCGACTTGAATCTAGTTTAATAACCTTACTTTGATTGAACCTAATTAAGGATATTACTGTTAATAATAAATAGGGTAACTAACCCCATTCAAAGAAATAAGAAGCTCATACTTAAGCCGCTAACTTAAGGTATAAGTGGTTGAATTCCATTTTTCTTTCTCCTTTTTTTTTTGTAGGTTAACTTAAATCATTGTGTTTTCAATACAGGGATACCATTAGGTCTAAAATTTGTCATTTATAAGTCTCTACTTCCTTGGCAGCTTCAATACCATACTCTGATTATAAGCTATATAAATAAATAAGTAATGCCACTCTTAGAAAAATAAGAAAAGTTATAAAAATATAACTTTTGAACCCTAGAACGTTTAACTTATCTGGAATAGAAGAAATAACTATAAATCAATTAATTAATCCTTGACCCCCTATATATTCTAGCCAACCATAATCTATTGACCTCATGTAAACCCTCCCCGAACCCAGTAATTTACCTAAAGGAGCGGTAGAGAGATACGGGAGACCTCATATATTACCAATAAATAACTTAAAAAAAAATATTTTTAAATTTTTGGGAAACACAAAAATTTGAGGTTTTCTTCTCTTTCCTTTAAACACCAGAAGCCCGAGTATTAAACCAATTGTTAAAATTGATCATTTGACTAACATAGGTAGGATAGTTATCAGAGGAGGAAAGAATAATCAAATAAATACTGATCCTGCTATCACTGATGCAATAAATAACCCTATTATAGGTACTAATATATTTAAATCATGTTCCCCTGATATAACTCTAACCAACTTTATTTCCCCATAATATAAGTAATAAATTAGCCGAATAGAGTAAGAAAATGTAAATATTGTTCCCATAAATAATAAAAAATAAATTAACCAATTTATTTCTTCAAAGAAATATCTTTCTAAAATTAAGTCCTTAGAATAAAATCCAGCTAGAAAAGGGAATCCACATAATGAGAGGGAACATCCTACAAACAAAAGATTTGTTAGGGGGAAAGATCCAGAAACCCTCCCTAAAAGACGAATATCTTGGGAATCCAAATTTGAGTGGATATAGAACCCCGCGCACAAAAACAACAAAGATTTAAATAAGGCATGACTAATTAAATGAAAAAATGCTAGTTCAGAATTTCCTAAAGATAAAACCACTATTATCATACCTAACTGTCTAAGAGTGGAGAGAGCAATGATCTTTTTTAGGTCAAATTCATAATTAGCTCTTAGTCCTGCCATAAATAAAGTAGTTACCGAAATAATAGTTAAACCAAAGTTGACCCCTAAAAGCTCATTAAACCGAATAAGAAGATACACCCCAGCAGTGACTAATGTGGAAGAATGAACTAATGCTGAAACAGGGGTAGGAGCAGCTATAGCTGCTGGTAACCACGCTGAGAAAGGCAGCTGTGCTCTCTTAGTTATTCCTGCTATAGCAATAATTATTATTAATAAAATTAAATCATAAGATTTAAATAAGTGCTGTAAATAGAAAAAGTCTCAACTCCCATAATTAAATATTCAAGTAATTCTAACTAAAATACCTACATCCCCGATACGATTAGAAAGGACTGTTAATATCCCCGCTCTTGATGATTTTCTATTTTGGTAATAAATTACTAAAGCATACGATACTAAACCTAAGCCATCCCACCCTAATAAAATACTAATTATATTAGGACTTAAAATTATAAAAATTATAGAGGCCACAAATAGAAAAACCAGTCTAACAAAACGGTAAAAATTCCTATCTGTTCCTATATATGAGTGTGAATAAATTATCACTATAGAAGAAATAAATCTAACCACACTCAAAAAAATTAAACTTATTCAATCAAATAATAAAGTAAACACAATAGATACAGAAGATGAATAAAATAATTCTCACTCAAGAAAGAGAACGTAATCCGATATAAAAAATCTTCACCCCTCTATTAATCCTAAAAAACTTAGAGCTATTAAGATTCTAGAATATGAATAAAAAATATATTTTTTTTTAAATTCAAATAAATTATTAAATATTACCAGGAAGGGGATCCTATTTAAAGATTCACAATCTTTTATTTTATTTTATTAAATTACCCTGATTTCGTGTCTTCTAAATATTTATTAATAAGAAATAAACAAAAAGTCATTTTTTAAAATTAAAGTATTTATTGGTAGCAAATGAGCTACTAGCAAATGAAATTCTAAGGAAACAGCCCCTGGAACCCCTTGAATTCCTGAATAATTTTTCCCGTGTTGGGATAAAGAAAATAAATAAAAAGTAAACACAGCTCCTAAAAAGGAGCCTAAAGGAAATATAAATATTGAAAATCTTTCAAAATTATAAACTCTAATAATCAAAGAAATTTCAGATAATAAATTAATTGTAGGTGGAGCCGAAATATTAGCCCCTCTTAACAAAAAAAAGAAAAGAGAAAATAAAGGTAAAAGTCTAATGACCCCTTTGTTCATAAATAAGCTTCGTCTGTTTACACGTTCATAAAGTATATTAACAAAACAAAATAAACCTGAAGAACCAATCCCATGACTGATTATCATTATTAAACCTCCATTAACCCCTCATAACCCTATTCTTAAAATTCCACAAATGACTAACCCTATATGTGAGACCGATGAATAAGCAACTAACGCTTTTAGATCATTCAATCGACAACAAACTAGTCCTACATATACTATTCCTATTAATCTTAACCCCACAAAAATATAAGTTAACCCAAAGATATAATTTAATGCTTTTGTAAGAACTCGAATAAGTCCATACCCCCCTAATTTTAATAATACCCCAGCTAATACTATCGACCCAGCCACAGGAGCTTCTACATGAGCCTTAGGCAACCATAAATGCATTAAAAATATAGGTAATTTTACTAAGAAAGCTAAAATTAAAAAAATCCCTATTAACCCATTTAAGATTACATTAAAATGTTGCTCATACTTCAACAATAAGGTATCATACATACCTGAACCTGATTCAATATTTTTAAGATAAACTAGTAATAATAGAAGAGGTAATGAGGCTACTAAAGTGTACACTATAAAATAAACACCAGCTTGAAGCCGTTCAGGTTGATACCCCCATCCTAAGATAATAAATAAAGTAGGAATAAGTCTAATTTCAAATAAAATATAAAATCAAATAAAATTATTAACCATGAATCTCAAAATTAAACTAATTAATAGTATTACTAAAAACAAATTATAATTTACAGTATAAAGACCTTTATTAATAATTGAGCTTCTTGATAAATATATTAGCCTAAATAAAAACAAAGTTAGCATTAGTAAACCAAAAGATAAAATATCAACTGTGAAGTATTCTGCTAAACACACAAATCTCTCATTTATAGAAATATTGGTTATAAACATAAATAAACTAACCACCAATAGATCAACAAATATTCACATATTAAAATAAACCCCTAGATATATATTAAATGCTAAAACTAAAGAGAAAGAAATTATAATTATTACCATTATACTAATATCTAAGGCTCAATATAGGAGAGTAGTCTCCTCCATATGCACGTGTAACACAAACTAAAACTGTTAATCCCAGAGCACCCTCACAAACTCTAAAAATTAAAAATAATAAAGATAGATACAAGCTATCCTTGTCAAAAGTAAGCAATAAACTAAAAAAAATTATTAGAACTATAAATTCTATTATAAGAAGTATTTTTAAAATATGATTAATTTTTATACTGAAGCTAACAAAACCAAAAGTAAAGCATAATAAAATTATCATAAGAATAAGATTCTATAATTTAAATTAAAATATTGATTTTGTAAATCAGCTATTGGATACTCCATAGATTCTTCAAAAGAAGTGGTTACACTATCAATGATTCCCAAAATCATTATTTTTAATAAACTATCAAATGAAAACTTTGAAATAATAGTAGCTCTTCCTCTAATAGTAATTAATTCCATAATTATACTCTTTATTGAATCCCCTATCTTGCTAATAGTCTTGATTATTACCCAAACTTTTCTAGTCTGTGTAATAATTAAAGCTACTTCTAACCTAAGTTGAATTTCTTTTATCTTATTCCTAGTATTTGTAGGAGGATTACTAGTGCTATTCATTTATATTGTTAGTTTAACACCTAATACACAATTTATAATTAATAAGCTGAACTTCTTTATCATTAGTACAACATTATTAGTAATTACGTTAATTAGAACTCTATTCTTTAGGGTATTAGCTATCCAAAAACTAAAGTTTTTAAATATAACTAATTATTTTTTACTTTCTAAACTTTACTCCTACCCCTCTATCTGAATAACTTTTATAGCTATAACTTATTTGTTATTAGTTCTAATCGTAGTAGTATATATTATTCTCATAGAACGAAGTTCTTTGAAAAGTTTACTAATTAAAAGATAAAACAATTAAATTTCCATGTCAACTCGAAAAACCCACCCCATTTTTAAAATCTTAAATAACTCCGTAGTGGATTTACCAACACCAGTCAACATTTCAGTGTGGTGAAACTTTGGGTCTCTCTTGGGGTTATGTTTAATAACTCAAATTTTAACAGGACTGTTCTTAGCAATACATTATTGTAATGATACCAGATTGGCCTTTAATAGTGTGGTTCACATTTCCCGAGATGTTAATGAAGGATGAATACTTCGTGCTATTCATGCCAACGGTGCTTCTATATTCTTTATTACCTTGTACCTTCATATTGGCCGAGGTATATACTACTCATCCTATCTTTACATAGAGACATGAAATGTTGGGGTCCTCCTCCTATTTATAGTAATAGGAGCTGCGTTTATAGGTTATGTTCTCCCTTGAGGACAGATATCATTTTGAGGTGCAACAGTAATCACAAATCTTCTTTCAGCCATTCCCTATTTAGGTACTTATTTAGTTCAGTGAATTTGAGGAGGATTTGCCGTAGATAATGCTACCCTTACTCGATTTTTTACATTTCATTTTTTGATTCCTTTCATTATTGCAGCCTTAATAATAATCCATCTTCTCTTCCTACATCAAACAGGGTCTAATAACCCTTTGGGCTTAAATTCAGACTTTAATAAAATTTTCTTTCACCCATTTTTCAGATTTAAGGACGTAGTGGGGGCTGCTATCTTATTATGGGTTACATTAGCTATTTGCCTGATATACCCTTATAGACTAGGTGATGCAGAAAATTTTATTCCAGCAAACCCCTTAGTCACTCCTGTTCACATTCAACCAGAATGGTATTTTTTATTTGCATATGCTATCCTTCGATCAATTCCTAGAAAATTAGGAGGTGTGGTATGCTTAATTCTTTCAATTGCCATTCTACTAATCCTTCCTTTTACTCAATCATCAAAAATTCGAAGTAACAAAAATTTTCTAATAAACCAAATTGTATTCTGAGTTTATCTTAATTTAGTTATCCTATTAACTTGAATTGGAGCCCGCCCTGTTGAAGACCCATTTATTACGATAGGGCAATTTTTAACTGTTTTATATTTTTTATATTTTATTTTAAACCCTATAATTCTCCACTCCTCCACAAAGACGCTGAAATAATTGTTTAACTTAATTAAAGTAAGTATCTTGAAAATACTTTATAAAGGTTAAACCCCTTTAATAATTTAATCAACTGGTAAGATTTTAAATGTTTCCTCCTATTTTTTATTCTAAACACCTAAACACACTAATACCCGGAAGCTCTAACTAAATAAAATGGTAGCTCCCCACTACCAAATTAAAAAAATTAAAAAGAATAAGAGTAAAAATGTAAATAAACATTAAGAATCTTTATAAATTGGGCGCAGCTACTAATCAACTGGTAAGATTTTAAATGTTTCCTCCTTTTTTTTTATTCTAAACACCTAAATACACTAATACCCTGAAGCTCTAACTAAATAAAATGGTAGCCCCCACTACCAAATTAAAAAAATTAGAAAGAATAAGAGTAAAAATGTAAATAAACATTAAGAATCTTAAAGAATTGGGCGCAGCTACTAATCAACTAGTAAGATTTTAGATGTTTCCTCCTATTTTTTATTCTAAGCACCTAAATACACTAATACCCTGAAGCTCTAACTAAATAAAATGGTAGCCCCCACTACCAAATTAAAAAAAAATTAGAAAGAATAAGAGTAAAAATGTAAATAAACATTAAGAATCTTTATGAATTGGGCGCAGCTACTAATCAACTAGTAAGATTTTAGATGTTTCCTCCTATTTTTTATTCTAAACACCTAAATACACTAATACTCTGAAGCTCTAACTA
>JABASM010001206.1:0-15791 GCA_019776545.1 Brachystomella parvula | reverse complement strand
AAGAATCATTCATTCAATTATCCGTATCTATATGTTGTGGCTTTAGGTTAAAGCCTAATCAGGAATCAGGAAACAGACAATTAGAAAATCAGGAATAGGCTTTACCCTAAAGCCTATTCTTGATCATGCACTTCAGGAACCCCGGCTACTATAAGGAACCCCGGCTACTATTTGGGACCGGCTACTATTCATTCCCCTGACTTTCGACCCCGGCTACTATTAGGAACCCCGGCTACTATTTGGAACCCGGCTACTAATTGGAAATTTACGGTTCTCATTGGATTCTAAAAGTTAAGAAACTAATTCCGATTCCGGAAGCTGGAAATCGAAACATTCGAAACTCGAGCTCGATTTTCAACTAGAACCATTCAAGCTGAGGGAAGCACCATTGCACCATTCATCTCGAATCCTTAATGCGGAGTGTCTTAATTTACCTTGATCCTCAGGATAGTAGAAGAGAAGTTTAAACTGTTTCTTATGCTCAAGATCAGTGATAGGGATTGAGAGGATTTGGTAGAAGAGTTTGTAAGGACTCCGTGACGTTTTATGAGGTACGTGAGCTAGCAAACCAAGAAGGTCACACGCGTCATCAAATTTAACAGCAAACGCAGGGGTATCCCTAGATTTAAAAAAATATTGATATTATTGATTATTTTTTAAGCTAAAAGACGTGGTACATACTTGTAGGGTTGACACTTGAAGAATTGAATGTGAAGAGGATTGACACCAAGACGCTGCCCAACTTTTCTAGCCATCTCCATGTAGCTGGACTTTAAACTCAATTCTAGAACAAACTGTTCACTCGTATTGCCTTTGTCGACGAAAGTGATCTCGTACCTGCGGGAGATGCCAAAAGATTAGAAAAAAGTAAATGGCCTCAACCGGTCTAAAAACGTTAAACTTACTTGTATTGATTGAAAACATAGAAATCTTGAATAGACTTATATTTTCGGCCAGGCTCATAAACTCTCTGGAAAACGACTATGTCGCCATCCATGAGCTCCTCGAGTCCATGGTCTAATGTTACAGACAAATCAGACACTTTCTCAACCCTGCCTGACTGGATCTCCTCGTAGATAGCAATCGGTACGTCTGGAAGGAAATGGGCACGACGACGACATTCTTCTGCTACGGCATCTAAAAAAAATTCAAAATGCAGCCGTCAGTTTTCTAGTCAGTAAATCTTTTCATGGTTTTAAAAAATGGCGATTCTAAAAACTTACTAAAAGTAGAAGTGATCGGGACGCACCAATGACCGAGGTAGTGGAGCATCTCACCCACAGGATCATACATTTTGAGGAAGAGTATCACATCACTTTCCTTGTCAAAAGTCGGGAGGGCATCTTTCTCATCATCCGCTGGAAGGATTTGGAGAAAGAAAGGCAGTTGATGCACCACGTGAACAATTTCTTCCAGTGTTTTGCTCGACTCTGATGAGATGTCCAAGTGAATAGGCCGAATAGCCTTGTTTGTCCTCATCGTAAATGGCCAGAGACGAAGTTTCCGGACGTCAATCCCCTATAAACCGTCAAAAAACCAAAATAAAGGCAATTGATTTTACACAGGCACATGGAAAATTACTCACGTATGATTCCGATAAGAGCTCGAGGAGTTGGTGTGGCTTAGTTTTCTTGAGAACACGAAAACTCTTCATATTGGCAGATGCAGCTGGCGTTGGTTTCTCAGGGTCATAGAGGTCGATCCCTTGGTGTCCTACAAAGGAATCCTCCGTCATAACCTGTACTTGCATGTAGAGGTGAGCTTCGGAGCGTTCCTTGCGCTTAAGCTGCTCCATGTTTTTCTCTTCCTTGAGTCGGTCGAGGAGTTCACCAGGAATATCATCCTCAGTCACGTCTTGGAGAACTGTACTGAGCACAGAGTCTCTGATGTACACGAGCATATAGGCATTTGTTGATTGTTTCACACCAGGATGCACATCATCCATCTAAAATCGAATAAAAGGAGCTTTAATTAGCACCCAGAAACCATCCTTCATTTTATCACCTCCTGTCCTCCAAAATTATGTTGAATAGCTTCAGTCTTGGTACACCTTGACACAACGTCATCGTCAAATTTGCACCACTTCCCATCACCACGAGGATTGATGAAGACTACGTAGTGACCACCGTGGTTGTCACCAGAGTGGACCAGCACCTGCAAGTCAATCACAACATAAATTCACACTTCTCAAATGAGAAGTGTTCCTTCTTCCGATTGAATTTTGCACATACAGCGTGGAGAGTGTAAGTAATTGGGCCTGAATCTAGATCTCCTGGTTCCTTCGATCGAATGAAATCATCCAACTTAATTTTCTCGTAGAATTCAAATCTGTCATTGGATTTGACAGAGCAGTCTGTAACAGGGTCGTATTGGAATCTCATCAAATGAAGATGCAGTACAGGAGGAAATGAAGTAAAAATTACTCCTTTCTCAGCTTCCTATAAAATACAAGAAGGGGATTCGTAAAGATGCAGAGCAAGACTCAACATTCAAAGATCAAAAATAGAGAATTACTTGGAGACCATGTGAACCCGCGTCGTACTTATTCTCTCCATCGAGCACTTCCGTCTCAACGTAGTCTTTGAATGACTCATAAATGTCCTTTTTGCCTTTGATGTTGAGTTGAATATCGTAGTAGGTCTCAGAACGAGATGACTCGTACTGAACGTGTTTACACTTGATGAAGGAATTCATTTTCCCTTCGAATAATTTCGGTACTGTACCCTCCACACATGTCCCTTTCATCTTACTCTCAAGCTTGTCAAGGAGAACACGGAGAAATTCCTGGACGTCGTGCTGCATGAAGGAGTCCAGAGTCTCCCAGCCAAAGGAGCGGGTCAACTTCTTTGTGCCCACGGGTTTGTCTGATGTCTGGAGCTCGTAGAAGACGCGCTGAAGGGCCAAGGCTACACTCTTTGTTGAGTCATCACTCTCTGTAGGCATCTTATAAACTGCTTTTCGCAACTGGTTCGTGAAGTACATGGTTTGGAGTAGAGAGTTCATGTAGCACGTTGCTCCCTGTAGAGCAAATGAGAACGATATAATTTAAGAAACAGACTCAGTTTCTGCATAACCAAATCCGGCCGTTACCTGATTTTTTAATCCAACGAAACCAGTATGTTTCTTTGAGTCCCATGCTACTCCATGAGGTGCATCCGCTTTAACCTCAACTTCAAGGATGATAATGTCGTTCTTAACGAAGCCTTTGGCAGGATCCAAAACAGCTGGCCAGTCCAGGAAGTTAGAGTACCCCCAATCATTTTCCTTAGAGTGAAAGATATGACTGATTTCTGAAAAAAAAATAAGGGTATGATTTTTCCATTCCTCCTGCTCTTCCTGCTACTTAAACATTTGGGAATTCTAGCAAATACTTACTTCGCTGGAAGTCCTCACAGCCGGGTTTCTGCGCTATAATTCTGAGAGTTGCAACAGCACTACAGTTCCAGCTTGAAGATTCAGCCTCGCCATTACCTGGAAAACCATAAATAAATAGTGTCATGCTTATGACTTCTGGCAGAAAACAGCTGACGCATTGCTTTACTTTTTGCGCATTGCTCTTACATTGGAGGAAGAATCCTAATGACATGTTTCGACTCGCTCCTTGTTCTGACCTTGGCATAATCATGATTCGCCACGGGAGGTTGCGAACGTAGGTCGGAGGTGAGAGTACTTGCTCCCGGAGCCTTGAGATATTTTCCACTGTAAATTTAAAAACGGCTTCGGATCTCGCTGCCCCGTCTTCATCATCCTCCATATTGATTACCTCTGAAATTAAGAATATGTAATTCAAACCATAATTTTTCCTCAAATGCTTTTGGCTCGGGCAGCTCATTTTCGCACAGTAATACTACTGTAATCTGTTCAGATTACTGTAGGAAGAAAATTAAGTACTCTCAGACTCACCGTCCACTACAACTGGTGGATGCGTAATATCTTGGACTTCTTCAATTTCCATTTCTTCCTGTTGCTGTTTCGTCACCTGTGGTCCAATCTGTAGAGCAAAAAAGGCATAAAAACATTTTGTTAAAAATTCAACTGATACGAAAAGCTCATAAATTATTATTCCTGGTAGAAGAAGATATTTCTTACTGAAGGTGTGAGTGGCATGATTACTTCTTTACCGTTTTTCCAACGGTCCTCAACAGTCTCTATCTCTGGATCTTCCTGAACACTCAAATTACTCCCACTACCAATGGACTTTGGCGGAACTAACCAGTGACAGCCAGGGAGACCAGGATGACTGAAAATCAATAAAAGATAATTACCAGCACTTCATACCCTCCTTTCCGCTTAAGTGCATAATCAATGACAGTAGGCAGCTCTTACCTCTTGCAACATATACATCCAATGTCTGCTATCCAAATTCAAACCGCAGGAGAAGATAATGAATTCCGCCGAGTCGAAATGTGATGTCTGTTTCCTGCTCACCTAAACAAAAAAATTAATAAAAATCAGAGAAAAATGAGACGTATAGACACACCAGAAAAGGCTGGAATGCTAATGCAAAAGTGTCAATGGGTCGAGCCATCCTATGTACGTCAGAATTAGTGAAGAGTATACTCGCGAAACTTACCTTATTGGCAAAGGAAAGGAGAATGCCGATAAACAGTGATCTGTCGCTATTTTTCAAGTTACCGTCTTCACTAGCGATAAGCTCAAAGGACTTTCCACGTGAACGAAATGTTCTAAGATCGAGGATCAGCTTGCGCAATTAGAATTAGACACAATTCTTATTATTAGCGTTATTCAATCGTAAATATAAAAGGATCAAAACAATCCAAGATCGAAATGGAATGGAAAACTGACTGTTATTTGTATAATCTTTGATTGAATTTCAAAACTCCCTCATGAAAAGATGTGCTGGATTTCTTGTCAAGAAACTAACTTCCCACTCCTCACGCCAAAACACAAACAAATGGGAAGAGAGATTTGAGAAATAAAAACCCAAGCGATGATGAGCAAAAATTCTTTGCACACACCACCACCACCGGCGCACCTTCCTATTCCTTCGGTCGGCAGGTTCCACTCACCGCCACGGTGGATGCAAAAGGTTTTTACTTCAGGGACTTTGCGATTGAAGGCTTTTTTAAACCATAAGATTTTTTGTTAAAATTTATGACTTTTAACAAAATACTTTATGGCCTCTGGAGCAAAATTCTTAGGCCGATTTAAAAAAGCCTTCAATAGGGACCATCCGATTGAATACAATTTGTTCGTATTTTGTGTTCAATGCAAGTTGGCTCCCCATCTCCTTATGACAAAAGACATGCCAACTTAGGGAGCCAACTTGCATTGAACACAAACTACGAGCACATTGTATTCAATCGGTCCCTAATCTTAACACTCTGCTTTTATTGCAAACTATCCGGATTTCCGGAAAGCAAAAATCTCCTTCCCTCCCCCTTCTTGGTCTCCGCCCACTCATACATAGAAATGGGTATCAGGGATTTTTTTATCAAAAGACGTACGTAAAAACAAAAACTACACTGACACGTCGAACCCTCAAGCTGGTTTTAGCAAGATTTAAAAATTTAAAAGAAAGTGCACATTTATGGGCATGATTGCATGGGGTTGAAACTTGCAAATCGCTATGTCAGGTGTCCGGGTAACAGGACTTTCGGTTTACCCCAGGCACGAAATTTCAGGATTCGGCAAATGACCGAAATTTTAAACGAGTGGAAAACTAGGTAGGCAGAGTCGCCTGGGGCTGAAACTTGGCAGGGATGTAGTAGACATACTGGACTACCACTAGCACTAGTTTCAGCAAAACGCTATGTCAGGCGCCTGGGTAACGGGACTTTTGGTTCACCCAAGGAAGGGAATATTAAGATTCGGCAAATGACCGAAATTTGAGATGGGCCAAAAACTAAGTTGGCAGGATCGCCGGGGTCGGAAACTCTCTCTTCGGCGCCATGGTTTCTCTATGATAAGGTTTCCCTCAATTAACGGAGAATTCCGGCATTACAAACTCCTTGTGGAGTAGGGTTAGTATGCGTACTGGTAGTTTGCAGGAAAAAACAGCGTACCGGGATAATCGCTCAAAACAACCGGAGAACGCAGCTACCACAGCAGAAACACCCGAAGAAACTAGGTGGTGGGGGACAGAGTTGATGCTATAAGTCCATATGTAAACCCGTTTCTTATATAATCATTTTCATTCACTTCACGGGACCCGTGCCGGCCAACTATATACCATTCGGATGTGGCCATTTTGACTGAAACCTACCTGGCGGATCCGAACTACAACTTTGCAATCAGTAGTTTTCTTCACTCGTTCCCATGTGGCCGAAAATTGGGATACGTCAAACTCTTAGTCTCCTCCAACCACGAGACTAACCACTATCTCCGAACCGCATAAGTATTACGGTATAGGGGGTCCAATTGCTCGAAACCCCCTACACCTTATAGCAAGTAAAATTGAAATTGAGGAGGGGTCTTAGTTTCCTAGAATAGCCCTACCATTACCCTACGATACCTGAGCTGAAACCGCAAAGAATTTAATGAATTGAATTTTATTTCTGTTACTTTCAAAAATGTTACAATAGAAGTTAAGGCAAATTTTTTGCATAGAGAATAGGATGACCACCTGAATGAATTTGAAAAAAGAAAATTATGGAAAGTAATACAGCTGTTTGAAATTATCAATATGGACTGTAGGCCCTAGCTGCTTTTTTCTCGAGCAGGCGGAGAGAGCGTAATTCAATGCAGAAATGGACTTCTATAGGGAGTGGAATAAGGAACTGGGACGGCAGGTCGAAATCCAAAATTTGACGCACGCTCAGATTCAAGACGATTTCGCAGGATGGGCACTCAACGTGAAAGTTGATCCGGAAGATGCCTCACCTCGCGTCCATCATGCCTCGATGTTCATCAAAATCGTACGTTACAGTGGACTGCAGCAAAAAGTGAAGAGCGCGGAAATTGACGAGACTGCCGCTCTGTGATTTCGTGAAAACTAGAAGAACGCAATGAGGAAGGGCCTGCACCTCTGTCTTCGTTGTTTTACGGAAAGTTCCGGTAAGCGTCAGAAGTGGTTTGCTATTCCATGAGAAATATGAGAGGACGGCACGGCAGAAGACTGGAATCGTGGTCGTCTCGCGAATACATACCTGGATAGGAACAGATGACGCAGCAGCAGAAGATGACGGAGCAGCAGAAGATGAAGCAGTACTCTTGGCACAATTGAGCTCGAAAGACGGATCCTTGGTATCATCGTCCGAATCTTTATCGATGCCCAGCTTACACACATCAGCCTACAAAATTCAAATAAATGTTGCTAAAATAATTTCCATAAATCAAACCTTAATGAACTTACCAAAGCATGTTTTCTGCGTCTTTTCTTGGGCTTCGTGCCCGTATCTTTCGGAGGCACGGTAGTAGATTTCCGTTTAGGTGCTGCTCGTTTAGATGGTGGGGTCGTGACGGGGCGGCCTGCCATGTTCCCAATACCGCCAGTACTCGCAGTGACAAAAGTCCGCAACGCCTTACGGTTCTGTCTGCGTGTACGAGGAGACTCAGGGGATGCAGTACGAGGCGTCCGATCACGTGCACTCAAACCTTGATTGGATCCAGATGATTGAGGTACAATAGAGGCTCCATCAGGGGGTTTGTCACGGGATTCATTCCGAGATTCATCTCCGAAAGCGTCTTCTGTTAATTGAGAAAACATGAGTTTAGGACTCGGCTGAGATTCTACAGATTTAAGAATTACTTTATACGATTAACGCTTACCTGGCTCACTATTCAGCGACTTCAGTAAACATCCTCCACTTTCGTCCGGACTAGGCTGAGAAACAGGCACAAAACGTTTAGATACTGGAGAGGCTGAAGACGGTGGAGAGGCCGGAGATTTCGACTCACTAGATACAGGTACTTCGATGTGCTGCTTTTCCAGAAGTGCATTCAGTCGCACAATCTCAGCTTCTGACAATCTCCAGCCAGTGCGTCGAACTGCCAACGGTTTGGGACCAGCTCCACCTGAAGAACTTTCTGTTGGCTGTTCATTGCCCGGAGCGGTGACGGATGACGAGGACGAGGCAACAGGCTCGACGGGCAGAATTTGCAAATTTTGAACTTGAGGAGGTCGAGGAGCAGAAATGAGATCTGTAGGTGAGCTGAGACGTTTACCCGGAAACCTTGGGAAGAAAGAGGGGCGCTGGAACCTTGGTCCTCTGAAAACTGAGCTCGAAAAAGGTACTGCTCCGACTGGGACTGACTGGGACTGGTACAAGAATTCTAACCGGGCGACCCTTGAGAATCCTAGTGACAAGGCGCCAAGGTGTACAACGAGCCCCTCTTAACATGATGGATGACAACGGCGGAGGTCGAACAGGCTCGAGAGGCAATACTTGAATTGGTGGAGGCATGGTTGCCGACTGGGCACTATCCGTTGACGCTGTAACATCTTCCACTAGCTGAGTCACGGCAGCATATGCCCCAGGATCCAACGGTTGCTTTTTTTCCGGAGATGTAGTTGACGTCTCCTCACCTGTAATCAAGCAAATTGTACGAATTAATTGCATGTAAACATTTCAGAGGTAAGTACTCGGCATCACGGTTGTTGCCCGTTTTTACCTGGAATTTGTGGCTGCTCACCGCCTTGTCCTGAAATTTGTGGCTGTTCACCGCCTTGTCCTGGAATTTGTGGCTGTTGTCCGTTTTGGCCTGGAATTTGGGGTTGTTGTCTATTTTGTCCAGGGATTTGGGGCTGCTGTGACTCAGGAGCTCCTGTAATCAAGTTATAGAAAAATTCTTAAATTTGCTCAAAATGGTATTAAAAGCGAGGAAAGCAAATCTACCTGGAATTTGAGATGCAGGGTGAGCGGTGGAAGATTCATCTGACACCGGTTTTAAAGTTTGTTCCTCTCCATTTCCCCCTGTTGGTGGTAGGGTTTGGCCTGCTGGTGGGGACCCTGGGAGTTGAGGCTGTTGACCTGAAGGGAATTGTGGTGCCGGTGGAATTTGAGAATTTCCCTGTCCTTGAGAAGCCGTAGATGGTTCAGTGGATGTTAAAATTAAAATGTATAAGAAATTTTCATTAGGAGATAGAAAGTAAAACTTAATTTCCAAAAACAGGGAAAAACAAACCTTGAAGAGGATTTTGTCCTGGGAACTGCGGTATTTGAGGTTGCTGTTGCCCTTGACCTGGGAACTGTAGTACTTGAGGCTGTCCTTGACCTGGCTGATTTTGACCAGGGATTTGAGGTATTTGAGAAGGCTGCTGCCACTGACCGGGTTGATTTTGACCAGGGAACTCCGGCACCTGAGGCTGTTGTCCTTGACCCAGAATCTGTGGAACAACTGGTGGATAAGGGGTCGATCCCGGTGACTGTGTCGTTTCAATTGAAGCAGCGCTGGGATCGTCTCCAGGAGCCAAAGAAGCTGTCGATGATTCCACAGTGTTTACTGAAATTAAAATATAAACCAATTTTAATCATACGGAGTGTGTATATTATCGGGACCAAATCTACTGAGAAGTGATTAACGTAATTTCTAAAAAACAATCCTTCAGGAGGATTTTGTACTGGGAATTGCGGTATCTGAGGTTGCTGTTGCCCTTGGCCTGGGAACTGAGGTATTTGAGGCTGCTGCCCAAGTATTTGAGGTACGTGCGGTTGACCTTTAGCTGGGAACTGAGGAAACGGTGGCAAACCTAGAGCCTGTGTTGATGAACCCGCTGCACCTGCATCGTGTCCGACTGGAGGTTGTGAGTTCGTTTCTAAAAAAAAATTAAATAGATACTGAAAATAAAATATAAACCGTTGCATAATACGTTACATGCATAAAAAGATCATATACATAATTAGGGATGTGTTATACACATACTTACCTGAAACAGATGGCTGTTCTGCAGACTCCATAATCTAGATCTAAATCCTCACTTTTAATTAAAATTTAAAACAAAAAGGAAGGCAGGAGCAGATTTTAATTTTTTGTTCTGATGAAAGAACAAAAAGAACTGACTGAAGAAAAGCCGGCTTCTTTCATTCACCCCCGTTTCTTGTTTTATTCGGTTTCCCTCCTCTCAACTCCAAAATACAAAAAAAAACCAGACCAAAACAGAGAGGTAGAAAAAAGAGAGATGGCGTGAGCAAAGCTCACGGTAACCATGTAGGACGCCAACTACATACACAAACAACATACTCTCAGTAGACATCAATATATATATATATTTCCAATAGAAATAGTCGCACCTACACATGTATGGCGACCATTGCAACAGGAGGTACATGTGAAGATGGCCATTACAGTAGGAGGGGCATGTGAATAGTCATGTGACTAGTCACATGACAGTGGGAGGAGTTGTTATGTGAGGGGCATGGTGTGTCAAAGTGCTGTTTCATATCTACTCCCGATGAGCTACGTATAAAATTGAAACACTTTCCAAAAAAAAAATGAATTTTAAATGTATCATCGAGACATTATTACATTATTACAGAGGACAAGGAATTCTAACGGGGTTTTCTTTAGTGCATCACGTATCCTAGAGACCTAACGCTAATTTTTCCGTATCCTCTCACCAATTTATAAATAAATTCAGATATGTTTTTATTGTACCACTTTCACTTGGGATGATAGGTTGTTTTTAAGTTATAAGTAGAAGATTTCCCCGAGATATCGCCCATTACGGGGGGTTCTAAGGATTGACGCTACAAATTAAATTACCGAAATTCAGATTAATTACCGAAAAATAGAAAGTTCCTGCTCGCGTATCCTTGAGACCTGATGGAATTTTTCCATATCCTTAAAACCACGATCGGTGGTAATCGCCGTTAATTCAACTGTATAATCCAGCCGAAAATAAAATTCTCAACTAAAGGGTTTGGAATAAAAATAACGAGATTGCTGGAAAATGGGTATAAATACTGAAAAAATATCCAGTCAAAGGTATCAGTTGTTTTGCAGATTTTCAACCTCCCTTACGACCTCTCCAAAAGTCTACGTATTATACTCAATATGGCAGCACCAGCAACAGTCTGAGAAACGCAGCCCGAGCATCTGGAAGTCCAAGGCCAGCTGGAAGACCAAGCAAAGCCCCGGAAACATGTAGACGACATCCCTCTGCGCATCTTACGCAGGGGCATCAATTATTACAGGATGCCTTAGTCTGTTCAGGCTCTGGAAAATTTACTGCGCATCAAGCACGGTAAAAAACTTGAATTCTAAAAACAAATTAGTCGTTTGTTGATTATGTTCTTTATTTTTTTTGCAGAGGAAATCCTTAGCGTCCATGCACGCACGGAAGATCGTGTCAAGGCTCTTTGGGATCGGCACAGTGTGGTTTTGGATCAACTTAAATAAGCTCAAGGTGAGGATTAGTAGTTTTATCACATGGACTTGTTATGTATCTCAAAATCATTTTTTGTTTTCCAAAGACAATTACAAACGCTTGAAAGAATACTCTTACAAGCTTTACCATGGTGGAAGTAAGTTGGTCCAACGTTTTGACGCTTTGGCATCCTCTTACAGTAAACTTAAGGATGAAAAACACCAACTTGAACTGGCTCACCGTGTTCTCATCGACGAACATGACAACATCAAAAATCGGCACGCCAATTTGGTCCAGGAATGGAACCAATTGGTTGAAAGGTAATTGTCTATTTTATGCCGTTGTTTAATTTTTCAGCTTGTACTTATATCTTTTTATTTTGTCCCCGGTGTTTAATTTCCCTGTTAGTAAATATCTCTTCTAATACAGAATTTTGTTTGGTTTTTTTTTTAGGAAGAAAGCAGTTCAGCAATGGCTGGACACCGATTCTGTCAAAGAGGAGGTCAACATGGGTCGGAAAGAAACACAGCATACAGTTGGCGCATCTTAAAACCTTAGAGAGCGGGCACCCTGCCATCTACCCAAACAGATCGGTGACAATGAAGAGTTATTTATTACCACAAGGAACCCTGCTAAACACTAATCAGAATTTGTAACATGGCCCTCATATTAAACAATTAGACTCTTTTTTTTCAATTAGACCCACAAATTATTCCAGTAAACTCACTACTACACATTTAGACCCAAGAATTACACCAGTACTACTTACACCATTAGACTCCCAAATAACACATTCAGACCTGCAAATTACACTATTAGACTCCCATCTTACACCACTTGACGCCCATACAACACCATTAGACCTGATATAACACCATTACTGCTTCATATAACACCATTAGTCTCTCATATAAGATCACTAGGCCTAAGATGACTTGATTTTTGGTATGAGAGTACTTTAGGGTCCCTAGCTGTATAACCTAAAGTTCCATAGCGATCGGTGAAGTTTGGAAAATTTTTGAATTTTGGGGCATGTGTGCATATGTGCATTATGCGCATGTGTGCATATGTGCATTATGCGCATGTGTGCGCATATACACCAAGCACACCTCCATATGTACCCAGTACACCCGAAATTCATAAAAATTTTAGAAAATGTCCGTTCATAAAAATTTTAAAAATTGTCCAAAATTCATAAAACTGGAAACGTCAGAAATTAATGAAAATTTTTATAAAGTCAAAAATTCATAAAAATATATGTGCATATTTGCATGTGCATATATGTGCATGTGCATATGTGCATATATACTCTCTCGCTATTACATACCTCCGTATTGTCGTGGTTTATTTGGGTCGCTGATGATAAATTAGCTGACCTCATGGATCTAAAAAAGCTTGTCACTCGAAAGAGCTTCATTCCTTTTTAATCCAATAACGTATCAGGCTTGACCTTTTTTGTCTTGTAAGGCATGACCATGACCAGTCCATGAAAAAAGTCTCGTTGCATTTTTTCACTCTCAAAACTCTTGGCTTTTTTTTGCAATTCTCCTCAAAAGTCTCACTCTTTTTTCGCAACACAAAACTCTCCTCTTTTTTTTGTTATGTCACGGATGCAGCTTTATATGATCACCTTGTTTGAAAGAAAAGATGAGCCAACCAGATTTTGACGCTGTATGGACGGAGAGGCGCACCAGAAAAACGGTAATCACGAAGTCACGATACCATTTCAAATAGGCGGTCGCGGGAAAACTTTGTTTTGGCAAATAAAAATAATAAACAGGGTAAACAGATGCGCTCGCTGTCGCACCTGGCTAAGGGCAAGAGCATCGCTGTTTCTTCAAGCGATGAATTGTTTGACCGCCTTGATCTAAAAGCTTCCTCTTTGTGCTGTCATGATGTTGGGGAGATTGACAGTAAGTACTAAATTCAGATTCAGAACATACTGTTCTTCTGAAACAAATATGTTAAGTACTCGGAAGTTGACCATCAGAGAGCTTATCCAAGAGAAGAAGGCTGCAGCATTTCTAGGCGGTGGCCAGAAGCGAATCGATGTGCAGCATTCAAAGGTAGGGTACGAAACTGCTTAATCTTAATTTAGAATTTCTAACCTTTTAATTAATATGCCTTCCTTTCCCTATGCATTCAGGGGAAACTAACGGCCCGGGAGCGGCTCAGTGTTCTCTGTGACTCCAATTCCTTCATCGAGACTGACATGTTAATGGAGCATACCTGTTCTGACTTTGGCATGGAAAAGGTGAAAAGCAAGCTACTCGTGGAAACGAAGTGCAGCCTTCTTTCTCTGGATTTAATTTCGACCATATAATTAATCGCAGTATCCTGGTGACTCCGTTGTTACAGGGCAAGGCTACATCAACGGACGCCTGGCTTACATCTTCAGCCAAGACTGTACGGTTTTTGGGGGAAGTCTGTCCTCTGTCCACGCCAAAAAAATTTGCAAGGCGAGTTCTTTGAAGGCAATTTGTTAATGGTGAAAGATGTACGTAAGTAATTTAGTCTTACTACAGGTAATGGACCGAGCAATGCTAGTGGGAGCTCCAGTAATTGGACTTAACGATTCTGGTGGGGCGAGAATTCAAGAAGGTGTCGATTCATTGGCTGGCTACGCAGATATTTTTCAGCGCAATGTCCTTGCATCCGGTGTCGTACCTCAAGTAAGTCACTAAAACGCCTCCATAGCATGTATATTACCTACTAGGCCTAGGTATTACTATTAGGCGAAATCATAATGCTGGTTCTGATCTCAGATTTCCGTTATCATGGGTCCATGCGCTGGAGGTGCAGCCATTTCACCCGCTCTAAGCGATTTCACATTTATGGTGAAAGACACTTCTTACCTCTTCATCACAGGACCCGAAGTTGTCAAATCTGTGACGAATGAAGAGGTGACTCAAGAGGAACTAGGCGGGGCTCTGACCCACTCAACTCTCTCAGGCATTGCTCACAAGACATTTGAGAACGACACCGAGGCTCTCCTCAGCATCCGTGATTTCATGTCATTTATCCCAAGCTCAAATCGAGAGTGTGCTCCAGTACAAAAGTGCATGGATCCGACAGATCTTGACGTAGCTTCTCTAGGTGACATCGTCCCAGTTGACAGCTTGACAGCCTATGACATGAAGGAAGTCATTCTGGGAGTGGTAGATGACCGAGAATTTTTTGAGCTCATGCCAACCTATGCTAAAAACATGCTCATCGGTTTTTCCCGACTCAATGGACAGACAGTGGGGGTAGTTGGAAATCAACCAAACTGTGCAGGTGGTGAGTTAAAAAAGAAATTTATCAAAATAAAACTCGAATCTGTGTACAATCTTTTCTTTAAAAAAAGGGTTTTTGGATATGAACTCATCTGTGAAGGCTGCTCGGTTCATCCGTTTCTGTGATGCTTTTAATATACCGCTGTTGACTTTTGTTGATGTCCCGGGGTTTATGCCTGGAACAGTGCAGGAGTATGCAGGGGTGGCTCGACACGGTGCTAAATTGATGTACGCCTACGCAGAGGCCACTGTTCCAAAACTTACCGTCATCACACGAAAGGTAAAAACAATCCGAAACGTTTTTAACCCGGATTTCACAAGGCTTTTTGTTTTTTACAGGCATATGGCGGTGCTTACTGTGTGATGTCATCAAAACACCTCCGTGGTGACGTCAATTACGCTTGGCCAACAGCCGAGGTAAACTTTTATAAGAAATCCTTGCTTCTGATTGGCTGAGAGCTCGGAAGGCTGACAAATAAATAATTTATACTCAAACAGGTAGCAGTGATGGGTGCCAAAGGTGCCGTTTCTGTTCTGTACAAAGGAAAAGGGGATGTGGAAAAATATGAGGCAGAGTACAGTGATAAATTCGGAAATCCTTTTCCAGCTGCCGCCCGTGGATACATTGATGACATTATAGAACCAAGAGAGACGAGGCGAAGACTCTGCAGAGATTTAAAGTCACTCGCTGGGAAGCGTCTCTCGAATCCACAGAAGAAGCATGGGAATATTCCACTGTAAGAAGTAATTTCTTAGTTTCTACTTTTAATTATGAAATTTCGGATTCAGATCCTCAGCCATCTGCGAAGAATATCCAGAAAATTATTTTTGTAAATTAATCGCATATGAAGCTACTAATTCTTTTAATTCATTCTTCGCCAAGAATTATTTTATTTTATTCATTTAATGATCCCTGAGTCTAAAAGTAAAAATAGAATTTTTAGGCTAGATCCATAATCAAAACATTTTGTTTTTCATTTCTCTCCCTCTTATGTAATTAAAATCCAAGTCGGAGCTATAGAGCCAAACGAGGCCTGACAGCAGCGTATCAGAAAACATCCGGGAGACTTATCGCCGCCATTTATCATGGCTTTCAGAACAAAATTAAATGAAGACTAATGTGATAGGAGAGTCTACCCCGTTACCGCGGATGAAACTTCCGCGGCCCCCTTTTCCGCGGCATGCTTTACCGCGGCATTTTTATCCGCGGCATCCCATTTCCGCGGCAGCCCTTTACCGCGGCATAA
>JABASM010001205.1:0-15796 GCA_019776545.1 Brachystomella parvula | reverse complement strand
CGCGATTCCAACATTTGCAATCGCGATTCCAACATTTCAAATCGCGATTCCAATATTTGCAATCGCGATTCCAACATTTGCAATCGCGATTCCAACATTTCAAATCGCGATTCCAACATTTGCAATCGCGATTCCAACATTTGGAATCGTGATTCTGAATTTTTTGTAAGAATCCTGTTGGCGGGTTTACGCTTCCGTAGATAGGAGCTGTTTGAGATTTTTTGTTTCCAAAACTGAGTCAAGCTCGTTACAGGACAACAGATATTTTTAGGATCTCTTTGCGCTGACACTTTCATCAGACAGTAGAGCGAAGCTTGGTTTTTTAGTATTCGGACTTTTTCTTTTGTCACTCGTCAAGGTAGCTGAGAGACAAGAGGAAGGAGGATTTTTAGGAAAATAATTGAGGTCGGGTGTTCCTTGGGGTGAATACACAGGAGCCAGAGGCACGGATATTACATCCATGAAATTGTTTCTTAGGAGCCTTCTGCTCCGGGAGAAAGTGAGTAGGGATAATTCCGAGGCTTAACCACTTTCAGAACCACAACCCTCAAAGAGAGAGCAGAGAAAGCCGACTCACAGTCACTCAGTCACCACCACCAACAAAAACATCGCTCACCGCTCACTCAGGAGGAAGAAAAGATTCAATTTTTCTGGTTGCTAGTAGGTAATCTTTGCCGGGAGCCGATTCTAGTGGACAAGCTCACCAGATTATTAATATCACGAGTTCAACAATAATATTTAGGATCAAAGAGGCACGAAAAAAGATGGACTTAAAGAATTTAATTTTTTCATCCCTGCTCATTTTTCTACTCAAAGAAATGTAAGTTATAAACTTGATTGGCCAAGATATTTTTTGTAAATATAATCTGGCTATCCTTCTTAGGGGAACTGCAATGGGCGTTAGCAAAATAACGAAAGGGGTTGGGAAACAGGAACAATTCTTCAAAAACATTACGCAGATCCTGGATCTTCTTCTCAAAGATTATGATAGCAGTCAGCACCCTAACTACAAATTTGGTTAGTTATTTTTCACTATTTTCTAATTTTGTTGAATCACGCATATGAAAAGACACGGGCTGTCGCCACTTTGGGCTATACACACCGAAGGCGGAGTAAGCATTTATTCTAGGTGTTCCTTGTTCAATCAAGTTTTTGGGAATTAATTTAAAAATGCTAACGTACTAATTTGAAGTTGGGTCAACATCCGGGGTGCATCGACAGCATCGATGTCTCCTGTAGACTGTGGCTGGGGTAGTAGATTTTAATTTAATCTTTCTTTGGTTTTTTTCCATTGGTTTTGTGCACTGTGTCTTCGACTGAGCTTGAGTGACCACCTTGACCGGTGTTGGCCTACCTGAGGTTTGACATGTAGTAGCAGCAGGTCCATTAAACCTGCTAGTAACTGTCAATTAACCTCAGATAGGCCAAAATTGTTCAAGGTCTTTCAAGGTCAGTCAAAGACGCAAGAAACCAATATTTTCAGCTTTTGGGGAGTTCGAAATGCTCAAAAATTTTTAAAAATCAGAAAATATAGGTTAAGTGGTAAACTGATCTTCATTTTCCTTCTTCTTCCATCGGTTCGTTTAACAACGCTTACTCGTCTAAATTGTCAGTCTGTTCATGTTCATCGTCTCAAAAATCCAAAGTCAGCTATGATTGAAGGTTTTTTAAAGAAGAGGTCCTCTTAAGTCAAAATGGCTTATTGCGTAAGTATATACTTTTCCCTCTGTACTACCACTATACTAACATCACTTCAGTTCAAATTGGGTAGCGAATAATTAGTTCGACAAAAAATTCAACGTGCTTGATGGCATTAAAACACTGGTTTTCAAGCACTAAACTGGTTTCTGTCTTTCACTAAAAAGTTTTCAGTCAACCAAACACCGAATTCTAATTTATTCTCTTTCCTCGCCTCCATTACATGCTTTTGATCTTGAAGCCGTGCAGAAAAAAAAAGTTTGGTTTTGATTCAAATTCCTACACTGATTGTCACTTTCCAGGATCTTCGTTGAGCTGATTAAAATACCATTCAAAAAGTTCATTAACTCCAAAGTTCCAAACGCAGCACATTTAATTTTGTTGAATATCGATTACTGTCGAAACTGGAGGAGCTTGGAACTCCCGATTCCGTAAATAGTGCTGGGAAGGCATTTTTGAAAACCGTAAAGGAAATCAAATCGAAGATTTACAAATCCACTTTCAAAGGAAAACAAAAAATAATCTAAATGCACTGGAGGTCTCTTACCTACTTTTTCGGTCGAGTATGTACTAAGCTGAGATTTTGCTTACGGTATTTTGATGAAAAGGATTTCTGCATCACTTCCGGAACCTAAGGCAGACCATCTTGAATAGAGCTCTTTTGCACATAGGTAATTTCCTTTCAAGTGCCTCGGGGTTTTCATAAGGATCACCTTTCTTCTTCGCTCCCTTTCCTAATAGGATTTTTTGTAATTCCCAACACATTGAATTCAAGTAATTTACTAAAAAAATTCCCACTAAGCACCAAAATGAACTATCGTCATTTTCGTTTCTTGCAAGTTCGCTCCCAAAATATCAAACTCAATTAGAATGTCTTTTTGGATCGTATATTTAACACCATTGTAAGGCTGGAGTCATTCGATTAAGCGTGTTAAAAGCTTCATTATTTATAATGCTGGATTATTGTACCTAAACGGTTGTGTTAAGGTGTCAAAATGCAGCTTAAGGAGGTGTTGGCTCTTCTCAATCCCCTCTTAGTGAGCATTGAGTTTCACGCCGGAAACAGCGCCGTGAGTTACGCTTTTGCGCTACTACAAAAATCTTTCGCAAAACTTTGTTTTTAATGAAAATCATAATAGTGAAAATGAAGTGATAATGAGCAATCGCATATACGAATTATTATTACACGCGAAAAAAAATAATGAAAAATAATAAAAATAATAAGAAATTAAAATTTTTGGTATTAACACTTTCCTAAATCATCGTAGAAACAAAAATTAATTCGCGATAGTACTGTGCACTACTGATTTAGGTTCTGGGAGACACTTTTCCTTATTTTTCTTTTTCAAATTGAATAGTTCTATTGCTTCACGGCGGTATTGGGGTTGCCGGATTTCCAGGTTTCTTTCGATCCTTGAATCCACTATTTCTGGAGCCAAATCTTCCAGGTAGAACTTCACTAGCTTCTCCTTCATTTTTGTCCATAGTTCTATAGTCTCTTCCCTGTAGACACGCTCAACATAAAGGGGGAATGGAGTAGAATCGAGCCGTTGTGAAAACACAATAAAGTCGCACCACTTTTTTCCTGACACATGTAGCTGCATAACAACTTGCTTGTAATATGGATGGCTTCTCGAGAGCTGAAGAGACTGGTCTGTTTTGTTCCGAATCAAGCAAGAAGACTTAATTCGTTCCGGCATTTCTGTCGGAGGATACCCGCGTAATTTCTCCGGACATTTAACCTCTAAGATTCCGTCCTCTCCAACTAAACCGTCAGGACTGGCTGCTAGGATACCGTTCTCCAGGCTCACGAAGAGTCCAGACCGATGGATATTTAGTTCTCCAAGAGTGAGCTTTTTCTCCTCTTCATAGGCCAGAATCGCGAAATGCTCGTTAACTTTACCATGGATAATGCCAGATAAGTGATCTAGGGATTTGGGAGAAAGTAAATCTCTCACCGTTGCAGTGTTGCTGGTCCGATCCTGGAGACTGTAGATTTGGCCAGCCCGTGATGCTGTCAGCCTGTGTTTTCTTTCTTGAAACCAGGCATCAGATTCCGACTGATTTAGGGTTTTATTGAAAATCAGATCGCGCTGATCCGGGGTTACTTGCTTCTGAGCAATCAGTTGCAATCAGTTGCAATGAACTTTTCTTTTCTTCTGCCGAGGAAAATAGTTCCTTTGACGGACGCACTTTTACCGCGAAGAAACTTCACGCATCCGAGCCGCTCGAGAAGCGACTTTATTCCATTCAGATGATGGCGCTTTGGAAAACAGACGGGTGTAGACATCCACATAGAAACATGGCCCTTTATTGAAAGAGAGGCCTGCAGAGACAGTACGGCGCAGCCAGCCTTCTCTCTGAGTGGTGTGAAGCCGCTTCCCGTGACTAAATTTTGCTACTCTTCCCATGAACGATTCGGCGATGTTAGTGGTTCTGTTGGCTAGAAGGCGGTTTGCTAGGGATGCCACCCTCCCAACTGCTTCTCGTAACTTGAGCCAAGCAAAGGTTTTGCTTAGCTCTGGCACTAAGTTCAGTTCCCCTTCTTTTGCTCCTTTGCAGAAGTATGATTCACATTGGGAATGGGAGCCATACACATGAAGAAGGACATTGAGTATGTCTTTCCTCAGGAGATCGGCACTGTGCTTTGCGTTGTGACGGAATTTGATCGCCGCTCGAACTCCTTTGCCAATTCGTTGTCTTTGGGTTTTTAACTTTCTTCTGTGGGTGATTGGGTACGCAGTGTTCTCTGTGATGCTAATGATAGCTTTATTTAAATTTTTTAAAAACGTGGTTGACGCATTCAGCTTTTTGAATTTCTACTCCGTGGTATATTGGTTGGGACGTTAGCTGGGAGTACATGGAAGAGTCTCCGTCGCCGATGACACAGTTATACACAATCCCATGAGTAGAGATACTGTTCAGAAAACCTTCTTTTACAGTCATCCACTCCATGTTTGTGATGCTGAGATTTTTGTCAAAATTTTTATAACACAAGTGTTTTTTTGGGTCAGATTTTTTGGTTTCGGCTCTTTTGCAAATAATGCAGAAGTTGTTCTGAACTCCGAAGTGGAGAATTTTTTTGGTCCGCAGCCCAATAATTACTGAAACTCCGGCCTTGGACTTAAAAGAATGGCCATAGGAGCGAGTGCACCAACCTCCGTCCACAAAAACACTGGTGCACGGGTACTCCACTCCCTCAACTGTTATCAAATAATTTGCTTCTCGAGCAAGGCGAGCCTCGTCTCTTCCATTCTCCAGAATTTGTAAATGTAAAGCTCGCTCCCAGGAAGAGGCTACTTGTTTTTGGAGTTTTGAGGACATACGAAAATGAAGGAATGGAACATCCATTACTGTGAACACTTGTTCTAATGACTTGTGATGGGTTCCACCGGCATTCATTCCCCAGGCCAGACTTCTGATTAATTGGCAGGTTAACCCCTTCGGACTCGTCAGTTGTGAAGATAGTTTTCCAACTGCAATAGTTGCAGTCGACTCGAAACTTGCTCACCAGGCCAGCTTTCGTTTCCTAAATTAAAAATTATTTTGTCAGTTAACTATACCTTAGTCTCACTCTTTGATATTTTTTCGTAGTTTACTTTTCCAAATGAGAGCTCCCCTGGACAGTGTTTTCCATGATCGTTTGCTACTTGTATAGATTTTATCCAAGAGGCAACACAGATAATCCGCCTTCCAACACGATGATCAGAGCAAGTGCTGGGTCCAGGTGATGATGTTCCACTGATTTGACTGCAGGTATCAGTACTTTCTGATGTGTGATCTTCAGTGTGACTATCAGATGTAATGAGGGAAGTAGCACCATTTTGACTACTGTGGTAACTTGGAGCGCCAACACGACTGATTTTGCAAATTGAAGAACGAGATTGACTTTTGCTGCTACTGCTACATGAAGCATCAGTAGAAATTGAGGAAATTCGAGTTTTGTTGATTTCTTCCGCTTTTGGTTTGGGACGGGTAGGTGTACTGGAGCCTTGCTTCCAAGAGATTGGATTGGCTGTAGCAGACTTCGTTCGTGATTTTGAACCATATCTTGCTCTCCATAGTTGATTCCCTCGTGATTTAGGGGTATGCTTAGGCCGGTACACCATTTTACCATAACTGTAAAATAGAAAAATTGTAACTTAGTTCAAGATCTAGAGCGAGTGGTATTGCACTATTTCTTACATCAATACTCCTGCATGATGTTCACTGACATAGCAGCAGCTGACAAAATGCTGATTCCTAATGTTGCTGACACCTTGGATCACTAACTTTAAAGCCAATTAGCTCAGTTTGCATTAGGTGTTGATCCAGCAAGAAGTCTGTACCAAAGAAATTTTTTAGTTTTTTAAATCTGCCAGTTAACGTTGTAATTATTTAAAGTGCTCTTTCAGTTTGGCTTACCTGTACCTTAGCGCTTCGTGATTCAGAAATGAGTATACTAATTGCAACTAAAATCTAAAAAAATTTTTGGGTGATCCGGGGGGAGAAACTTCCTTCCGCTTTTCTTTTTTCTTTGCGAGAGAACTTGCTCTTGCACGCGGAGTGGAGCGAGAGGCTCCACTTTCAGGTTTTTCCCCTCAAAACCAAATGAATTTTTCATCCAAATCCATCGGACTTCTGGATGATTTATTTCAACAACGACTAAAGATAGAAGATCCCTTGAGGCGTAAAACGAACCCTTGCACCGTCCTGTACAAAGTGACAGAAGGGTTTTTTCCATTTACTTACCATCTTCGAGATATGTTAATAGACCTAAAAACTCAAAGAAAATGCTCTAACAGGGTTTACGTGAAGCGCTTTCCAGCCCCAATGGTGGCGCTTAACGAAAAACCACTCTGTCACATTAAAGATAATCCGTGTGGGAGTTAACACCTAAAAATTCAGATTTTTAAGGAAGCCATCGCCGAAAAAACGGATTTTGTAAGCACACAGCAAACTTTCACACTAAGAATTAAATTGCTACTTTGAAACGGCCGGTAACCGGGATCTGTAACTTATGGAAAACTGGAAAGCCAGTCGAGTGAAATAAATCTTAAAATTTGAGGTGTTAGACGTCAACATCTTCCCTTGTTATAGTTGCTTATAATAAAAAGAAAGCACGGTTATACAAACTCAAAGTCAACTTAAATTAGTTACAATCTATTTCCTTTTGACTTCTGTTTCTCTCATTTTTTGCTTATACTTATTACTATTATTCACTTATCGTTCATGTTGTTTGAGGAAAAGGTAGAAGGAGAAATTGAGGAGTGAGGAAGTAGTGAGAAATTCTGGACTATCAATAAACAGTATACCGGGTCTTCCTGTTCAGTTTCATATTATTATCATTATTGTCATATTTAGTTATAAGTCTCATTCATTCAAAGTTGCATAGGGTAATTTCAGCGTTAGCATTTTTACTGTTAATTTTCTTGAAAATCCATTTGGCTGTTAATCCTTTCAAAGCATTTTCGTAAACCCAAAATCCATTTTTTTCTTTAGTATATTTATAGGTTAACTTTAGAATAAGTCATGAATCAAACCATTGTTTTCCCAATTCTCAAAAACTCAAAGTTCTTAATCCTCCTCATAAAATTCAAGGCTCAAAAGAAAGCCGACTACCCTCTCCCTAATTAAGTATATTTCTAACCAAAATCAAGTCCTCTCCATGCATTTCTATCTTCTTAGAGATCCGAACTTTCCTATATAAACCCTAACTTCTAGAAAAAATAAATCAGTGCAAAAATTCAGCCGAAGGCTCTGCCCGACTTCCGATCGATCTGTCTTTCCTCCTCAGAGTCCAGTATTCTATTTGTCGACGCTACTGTCTAGGAAAATTGAGCATTGTAGGTGTTAGCCTTGATTGCACTCAGCCCATCCTCAGCGCTGGTAGAAGAATCACGATTGACTCCATTCGGCCACCTTCACCTTGCCACCTCAACCCATCGTTTGCCAGTTACTGGTCTGCTCAGTACTGGCTCAGGTCACTTAACACAAATTAAGCTCCTTGTTTCAATTTCATTTCCCATCCTTCCCCATTTCCATATAACGTGGGATACGACGTAATTTTCACTTCCAAATTAATTTTCTCAGGCTTTTCACTGCCTTTCTCCAAAGCTTAGTCTCCCTCAAACCGCAGCTGTTCGTTCAGATGAGAAGATCGATGATTGGCTGCTGTTGGCCGCTCTTTGTTTGGCGCGGTGAATAGAGGGAGTTTCTGTTGGTTTCGTGAAACCAGTGAAAACCTGAGGAAATTAACTTGGAAGACCCTGTACTTGTAATATGAAAGTGAAAGTATGGAACAAAAATAAGGCTTGAGATCAGAAAAGCAATTAGTTCTCATCTTAGTTCTTTCTTGAACATGCAAGCTTCTCAAAGTATCTTAACAGTCTCAGATTAGGATTTACGGATTTAGTAAGAACAATCGATGCCTGACCAAAGAGCACAGGTATTTCGCAAAAATCGATAATCAAATTATGAGGATCCCATTTCTGAATGTCGAGTGTACGAGAGTGGGTGGTTGAACCTACCGCCCTTTCACCCAGAACCTACCGCCCTATCGCCCTTCTCCCAGAATCTACCGCCCTATCGCCCGTTCACCCAGAACCTACCGCCCTTTCCCCCAGAACCTACCGCCCATCGCCATTTTCCCAGAACCTACCGCCCTTTCACCCTGAACCTACCGCCCTATCACCCAGAACCTAGCGCCCAGAATCTACCGCACTTCGACCTTCTCCCAGAACCTACCGCCCTACCGCCTTTTCACCCGGAACCTACCGCTCTACCGCCTGTTTACTCTTTCACCCCAATCCTTTCGGATTTCGTAGCCGGCGGAAGCCGGATCGGCGCGATCGTGACCAGGGCTCGCACGACGGACATCATGTTGGATTTTTAGGTTTTTTTTGCGAATTTCGTTGCCGGTGGAGGCCGGATCGGCGCGTTCGTGACCAGGGCTCGCACGACGGACATCATGTTGAAATTGTTAGGTTTTTTGCGAATTTCGTAGCCGGTGGAGGCCGGATCGGCGCGTTCGTGACACCAGCGTGCCAAGTTGGCCTCCGCCGGCTACGAAATTTGCAAAAAAAACCTAACAATTTCAACATGATGTCCGTCGTGCGAGTCCTGGTCACGAACACGCCGTTCCGGCCTTCGCCGGCTACGAAATCCGAAAGGATTGGGGTGAAAGACTAAACGGGCGGTAGGGCGGTAGGTTCAGGGTAAAAGGGCGGTAGGGCGGTAGGTTCTGGGGGAAAGGGCGGTAGGTTCTGGGTGAGAGGGCGGTAGGTTCAACCACCCACGGAGAGTGACATTTCAACAAACCTGCTAAAACATTAAAACCAAGGCTGGATTCCTGTCGCGCTGTACCCAATGTCAAGCTAAGCGTCTGACAAATGAAAAATCCGCTTATGACCGCAATTTTCAAGAACTATAGGCCAGGAATCAGGGCCTCCTCTTATCCTGGCCAGGAACTTATAATTCCCTTCTGCGTCGTACGCAATATTTCCAGATCCATGTTCCAGCTTTAATGACATTTGAAAATTAATTTGATGTTTTTATTTTAATTTTATGATACGTTACCTTTCTGTGTGTTCAAGTATACTAAAAGCTTATCCGATATCTAAACTTCTTGTGTCGAAGGATAAAAATTTTGAATCTAGGTTAATTTTCGGCTATTTTCAGTTGTTGGGCATTTCACTCCTCCTCACCCCGTGACACCCCTCACCCTTCCCTCTCTTCTCTCCCTCCCTCATTTCCTCCTCAGCTATACTCCTCACTCCACTCCTCATATCCCACTCCTCCTCTTTCATTTTTTCTAATAGATTTCTCCATAACTCCTCCACCACACTCTATCTTCGCACCTCTTCTCCAAAAAAACGTGAACGATAAGTGAAAATTAGCCACGAAACGCCGCCGAACTCATTGTTCCACCTCAAAAAAAAATTCAAAAATTAAACTTAATTGCGAACATTAATGAGTTGGCTGAGCTCGAATTTTCTTAAGATTTTGTTGCTCAATTCTAACGCGATTTCACTCGAAGAACAAAAGGATTGATCTGGGCTTTTGATTTAATCGTATCGAAAGAATGATTTCAAGTAAATCCCTTTGGCCTTTTGTAAATCTGCCAACTTTAGTTTTCTGCTGCATTGTGAGAAAGCAAGCGTCTGCTATGCTGGTATCACACATTAGATTCTCTCAGCTTGTGGTAAAAAAGGAAACCTACAATCTACTAGAAAACAAAAACAACGTGCTTACAAAGTAAAATCTTTGAAGAACTTCTCTTCCGGCTCTTGTATTGTTTCTTTTTTGCTTTCACAGGGAAGCCAACCCTTGTTCACACAAATATGCTCATAAGAAGTATGGGACCAATATCTGAACTCGATATGGTGAGTTGAAACCTCAAACATCAAAATACGAAAAAAAAATCATGGAGCTCTCTGCTACTTTTTTTTCCTAGGACTACTCTATGGACTGCTACTTTCGACAGTTAAGTTTCCGAATACTAGCTCATATCGCTGTCACTCTAACAAAAAAAAATGAAGGAAGCTTCTTTATTTTTTGTTACATGTTACGCCTTTTTCTCTCAACTAATTAATGAGTTAGTGTTCGGAAACTAATAATTGAGGCAATGTAGTATTGGAGGGATCCCCGTCTTAGCTTCCGTGGACCAGTTGAGAGTTTAAGCTTAAGTATTAAAATGCTGGAGAAACTTTGGCGTAAGAAATTCCTGATTAAAACTATCTGTAGCTTGTAGCTGGAAAAATAACCCTAAGCTTTCTTTTCTGCCAATTGTTTTCACGGTGGAAACTGATCATCGTAAAGATCATAGTAATACTGAGCTTTCAAATTAAAAAATTAGATAATCCTTCTGACTTTTCATGCGCTGTCATGTTAGTCTGATCAGGTATATTCTAAGTTCACATTAATAATTTCAATAGGTCCAGACACGTTTTTTCGGAATGGGCGGCATAGCTACGTCCATACAATAACCGTACCGAATAAACTTCTGCGCCTAAGTCAAGAAGGTGATATTACGTACTCGATGAGGTAAGTCGACTGCTTCTGGCATTTAAACTTCACCCTGTAATTACTGATTTCATTTTGTTCTTAGGCTGACCATCAAAGCTAAATGTGAAATGTGTCTCAGGGTATGTGAGAGCTATTGAAATTCATAGTTGTAGTGGAGACAGTTTAATTCTCTCTACTTTAATATTCCAACTTACCAGCATTTCAATGTTATAAAGAGCGTCTCCATTACAACTATGAAACTCTTGTTTCAAGAATTTCCCACTAGACTCTCAGAAGTGTGGCTTGACCTTTGGGAGCTGTAAGTAAAATATTTCTTTGAACTTGGGCTTGTGGAGCGAAGAATAGTTGCTTACAGTTATCCAGTGGAACGTTTCAGCGTGGCTGACTAATGATTTGATGTGGTTTGCACAGTTGCATATCCTGCTCGTCACATTCTCTATTCCTGGGATGAATCTGGTGTAAGTTTTGTGCCTGGTATGGCACTTTCTCAATTTGATCTCGTCAAAAGTCCGTTCACATCTTTCAACCTCACTACAAGAGACGGTAAGTATGTTATGCAAGCAGTACCTAAGAATGTAAATTATTCCCCTTAGTATTTAAGGCTAGCAAAATTTTTTAGGAAGCATATTTTAGCTTGCGGAACGAGCAGTTTCTTTTTAGCAAAAAAAAATTGGTCGCCCCAGATTTGCATTTAGGTCGGGAAGAGAGAAAAAAATAGCGCCGTTCGATTGCATAATTTGAACAATATTATGAGTCATTAATTAACAGAATAATTAGTTAATTAATTAAAGCACCTGAATTAAATTACATTCTAAACCCAGCCGGAGTGTGGGCATGGCCGTGGATTTGATTAATTAAAGTGGCGACGGGAGTGGAGTGGTAGACGTGTTGGTGTCTTGTTATTTGTAAAAAAAAATACATATAAATAAAATAAAAAAGAAAAATAAAAGAAAAGGCGAGGAGGAGTAGATTTTTGGTTCTCCCCTACTTACTATACTATAGCAGAAAGCGAATGAAAAAGGAGTCTGAAATAGATCCACTGTGGTAAATATAAAAAGAGAACTGAATACGCCCGTCGCAAGAAACTTTTAATTAAGAAATATTTTATGATTAATTCTTATAGGCGAGTTTTCTGTTTTACAAGTAAACTTTGAGTTGGTTCGTCATGCGGGATTCTTCCTTATTCAAGTATACATCCCCTGTATACTGATTGTCATTTTATCTTGGGTGTCTTTTTGGTAAGTGGGTCTAAGAAAGAACCGAAAACTTTTTTGCATTCAGCTAACATTTCCTTTACTTTTCCCTAGGATAAATCGGGAGTCAACCAGTGATCGTGTGAATCTAGGTAGGTAAATTCATCATTTTTAGTACAAAAAACAAACTTCACTTTCATTAAAATTGAAAGAGAAAGTGAGGAGAAGAGAAGGGAGCTTTGTTCTATTCATCTCTTTTGTTTTTAACCTCAAACCTTTTTTCCTCGTCACCACCGCCAACTCCCGAGAGCTTCTACCATGTCTTTGTCTTTTCCTAAAAGGTACTTTATGCAAATTGGGCAGAAGTGAAAATCAAACGCGGAACCATAAAATAAATGCATTTCGTAGCAGAAGTTTTAGGGCAGCAGATGATGAAAAAGAGTCTGGTTAGAAGTGTGAGGCGGTGTGCTGGCCTGCATGAATTCTAAACTTGAAACTTGGAATTTTGTCTTCAAGAATGAACAGATGATGCAAGGACGAATTTGGTTTCCTAGGTATAACTGCTTTCCTGACCCTAAGTACGATTAGCCTTGACACGAGAACAGATTTACCAAAGGTTCACTACGCCACAGCTTTGGATTGGTTTATTCTCATGAGCTTTGGGTACTGTATGGCGAGCCTGTTGGAACTCGCGGGAGTGCACGTAAGTGAAATTTTTGCTCGACTGCGATTTCAGAATACACCCTAATTCTCTCAAAATTTTGCTTCCTCATTTTCTGCCAAGTATTTTACCAAGGTAAGAATTCTGACTATTTCTCATCCCTTCAGTTCTAACTGAATTATTATTTGCCCTTGAATTTCTCTCTCGGTTAGGTGCCTGTAATAAATGGTTTTAGATGGCAGAAGAATAGAATCCATTCAGATGATTGAGGGCTCTTGGAAATGAATTTAGTAAATCTGACGTTTTAAAACAGGCATCATTCAATTTATCATAGAAAACGATGGAATTTGGTTGGATGAGAAAGGCTGTTGCGTAAAATAATATAAGGACCAGGTATAAAAAGTCTTTCTCAATCCTCAATCTCCCAGGATTTTTACTCACCCATTCCCGTCTTCCTTCCCCCGAAAATGGCGTCCGAAAATGCTGATTGTGGAGTGGAATGAATTGAAACTCTTCTATTAATAGCAGGGTTTGAGTCGCTTTAAACCAAGAACAAGACGAAGATAGATGAACATGACTTAAAAGTATTCAACCGTTCATACCAGAAAATTTGAAGAAAGGAGAGACTTTTGGAAACTTTCTCCCCCTCCCACATGTTGCATTTCTCATTTTCTCTTGTGGAGAGAAAGATAAAACTCACCCAACTGCCATTACAAAGTCTCGACTTGGATTTATAGTCGACGAGAATTTGAGTTTTCTTTTTTGGACAAATAATATACTCTAGGAAGGTTTTGTTTAAAAATTCATGTATCGTTTAACAGTAGACAGATGACGGTGACAAGTGAGGGACGCAGAGCAGCGTGTAGGCATTTTCTCATTACCATTTACTATTTTTTGGCGTCTTAGGTTAACAGTGGGGAAAAGGTAGCAGAAGATGACGACGAGAGTAGTGAAGAAAAGGATGTCGAGAGCTTGATAGAATGGACCAAAAGGAAGTCTGAGCAGAGCGCAGGAAATACTCGCTCCCGGTTCCTCCCTGCTTCTTCATTACTATATAGCAATGTAAGCACCGCTTATGGCCTATAAGTAGCACAACAATCTTAATTGACTCAATTGATAAAGGAAGGAAACTATAACTGGAGAAACCCTCGAATGGAAGGAGTCCTGGAAACGTCCCGACCAATGGAATCCAAAGAGACCCAGACAGTAAAGAAACCATCCTGCTTGCGTCAGTTAGTTCGCTGCATCATGGGCGACGCCAAGTACAGAGGGCAAAGGCGCAAAGCTGGTAGTCAGTTTTCAAACAGCGTATCAAAAATTGACCAAGTATCACGTATTCTATTCCCAGTATCCTTTCTAATTCTTAACATTTTTTACTGGGTCATGTACGCCTACTTCCACACCGATTGTGGGAAAGGCCAACTAGGGGTAAAGTAAACTATGAATATTCCAGCACCAGTTTCAAAGCAATATGTGCAGCACGTAGAAGGGATGTGCAATACATTTATTTGTCCAGATTTTAAAAAGTAGTTAACATAGTATGGTGACAAAGAAACAACTGGAGAAATTTGAAAATCATGCGATGTCAAATAGTTTTAACTCTGGGCTTCAGAACTTAAGGCAGGTAACAGGGTATCTTTTAGTCAGAAATCGAGAGGAAGAACCATCAAACGAGCGGCGTTGTATTGTAGAGGTAGGAATACCAATAAAATGTATTAATTGCTATGAATGATAGTGGAAAAAATATTCGGGCAAACCTATCAATTTTAGAAACGGAATTTACACTTTCTATTACTCTGCGACATCCCCCTGATGTCCGAACTTTCCCACAGAAAATCCAGCTCGTGCTGTTCTTTCTCCTGGCTTCCTCTTCATCCGGATCTCCTCGCCCTCTCGAATTTCCTTGAGATGGACGTCCTTTATTGCTAAATTGTGGTTGGATTTCAATTATAGACATTTCATTGTCATCTCTAGGTCGGCCGCTGGGTCTCCGCTACAGAAAAAAAAAGGAAAAACAGCTTTGAATCTCAACTACTAATTTATTAATAGGAGGTGAGCACGGCTGATTTTTACTTATCCTTCACGTTTTTGGAGGAGGAGGTGCGATACATAATGGACCTTGTAATATCAAATTGAAAGTATGGAACACGTTTTCATTCTGGGTAGATAGGATTATGTGACGCCAAAGAAAGTTTTCTTACGGGAGTTTCAATGAGATTAAAGAAAGCGGGCGTCACATAGTCCTATCCACCCTGTAGATATTTTCATCTTAAATGACCTTTAACAACAATCTGATATCTTTTTTTCTTATGTTAAAACATTAAAAACTAATCTCCAATCATTTCTTGTTCTGTCGAATGCTACGACTCTAATAAAGTCTAGTTCCTTCTCCTTGTCCGTTTTTCTCTCCTCCTCATTCCTCCCTCATCTTCTCATCTACTCCTCAGCCGCTCCTCAGCCACTTGTCACCCACTCCTTATATGCTCAAGCCAGACGTGCCCGTGCGAGCACGAGAAAGGTCAAGTCAAAGGTCAAATCATGAACTAGGCTAGGTCTGAATTTCCTAAGCCTTTACTTGAGCTAAACAAACCAAGCCAACTCAAAAATTAAGGCAAAGGCAAGCCAGCAAAAAATTTTCGAACCCTAAAGCACCGGAAATCTAGAAGATTGGGTTCGAAAATCTTTTGCTGGCTTGCTTTTGCCTTAATTTTTCAGTTGGCTTGGTTTGTTTAGCTCAAGTAAAGGCTTAGGAAGTTCAGACCTAGCCTAGTTCATGATTTGACCTTTCCCGTGCTCGCACGGGCACGTCTGGCTAGTCTAATCTAAGCATAATAGATTTTGAAATCATGTGCCAAATTCACTACAACTTTAAAAAATTAACTCGAAGAAAAAGTCAAACAAAAATACCTTTAAAAAATCTTTCCCTGAAATGCATGAGCTGAAGACGCTGCTGAGGAAAAGCAGCAAAAAAAAAAACTGTCAATGAAAAAGATTCCGCCCCCTCCTCGTCCTCATCATCCCAACCAAAAACTAAAATTTTGAGTTTTTGATTTTTTTTTCGTTTTTTCTGCGGTGACTCCCCAAAATTTTGACATCTTGACCTTCACCGAAAATTTTAGCATTAAAAGTTTCAAGATTAAACGCTTTTATTATGTTTAAAATTGCGAGCACCCCGGCTTTAAACTGGTCTTTATAGTAGAGTAAATTCGATGGTGGAGGAGGTTGTGACCATAAACGA